>QJSC01005338.1:5071162-5136991 GCA_003697955.1 Calidris pygmaea
GACCCTTCCCCGGGTGTCAGCCAGGGCTCCCTGCCCTTGGCCAGCCCTTTTTCTCAGCTTCGTTTGGCAAGTGCCAAGGAAACGAGCTGCGTGATGGCATGGGAGCACCCTTGGGACCTCCTTGTCTTGGGTGGTTTGAGGGTTATCGAAGGAAAGCTCCGGTTCTCTAATTGCAGCGAGGCGTTTTGATCTGGCTTTTGTTGGTGGAAAGGGTTCAGGTGGCACCTTCAAACCGCCGGCAACCCCGGCATCTGGCTGGGCATCGAGGGAGGGATGTGGGGATACTGGGGTGCTGCTTCCGCCTGCACCTCGGCACCAAGATTGGGGCACCCGGACCGAGGATGCTCCTCTCGCTTCTGCTTCTGCAGGTGTTTGAGGTGCTGGAGCGTTGTCCAGAGGAGGGCCACCAAGCTGGGGAGGGGTCTGGAGAACAAGTCCTACGAGGAGAGGCTGAGGGAACTGGGCATGTTCAGTTTGGAGAAGAGGAGGCTGAGGGGAGACCTCCTTGCCCTCTACAGCTCCCTGAAAGGAGGGTGTAGAGAGGTGGGGGTTGGCCTCTTCTCCCAAGGGAATCATGACAGGAGCAGAGGAAATGGTCTGAAGTTGGGGCAGGGGAGGTTTAGATGAGATATCGGGAAGAATGACTTTGCTGAGAGGGTGGTCAGGCACTGGAAGGGCCTGCCCAGGGAGGTGGTGGAGTCACCATCCCTGGAGGTATTTAAGAACCGTGTAGACGTTGCACTTCAGGGCATGCTCTAGTGCCTGGGATTGTTGGGTTGGGTTTTTTTGTGTGTGTGTGCGCGGTTGGACTTGATGATCTCAAAGGTCCCTTCCAAACATACAAATTCTGTGATCCTGTGTTGTGCAAAACTGTCCTTAACAGCATTATTTGAGCTGCTGATTTGTCTCTCACACCCTTAGTCCAATTCCATATCTTTCTCATACTCTAAAGCCCCCCAAATGACTTGTGTCATTCAATATTTTTTTTTATTAGAAATACTAAAGTAGCAGATCTCGCTACTGAAACAGCCTCTGATACCCACCAGTTGATGTTTCACAAAATGTTACTGGTCCTGCTTTGCTCTTAAGTGAATTATTCCATGTCAGGGGTAAGTCACACTGTCCTCTCCCATCTATGACAAAGTTTGAATCAACTTTCTTTTTTTTTTTTCTCTCTGCATCCTAAACCTCATTTGGTTAAAATGAGTAAGTTTATTCTAACTCATGTTAATAATTTCCTAAATAACTGAAGCCCTGAGAAGTGATGTTGGAGGTCTGTGGATCATCTCACCTTGAGTGGCTTTGGGGACAAAAGTGTCTTTTCTGAAGGAGGCGTATGTGCATCTAGAGTTTCAGCTCAGCAGCCTCGTCATCCTTCTGTGATAAACCCATATCTCCAGTTGGTAAAACTGAACTTGAACTGCAAACTGTTGGCTTAATTCACAGAATCACAGGATGGTATGGGGTTGGAAGGCACCTTTGGAGATCATCTAGTCCAACCCCCCCACCAAAGCAGGGTCACCCAGAGCAGTTGGACAGGAACGCATCCAGGTGGGTTTGGAATGTCTCCAGAGAAGGAGACTCCACCACCTTCCTGGGCAGCCTCTTCCAGGGCTCTGACCCTCAAAGAAAAGAAGTTTTTCTGCATGTTCAGACAGAATGTCCTGTGTTCCAGCTTGTGCCCGTTGCCCCTTGTCCTGTCACCAGGCATCAGCGAGAAGAGCCTGACCCCATCCTCTTGACACTCGCCCTTTAGATATTGATAAGCATTGATGAGATCCCCTTTCATTCCTCTCTTCTCCAGGCTGAACAGACCCAGATCTCTCAGCCTTTCATCAAAGAGGTGCTCCATTCCCTTCATCATCTTTGTAGCCTCCTCTGGACTCTCTCCAGTAGTTTCCTGTCCTTCTTGAACTGGGAGGTCCAGAGCTGGACACAGTTCTCCAGATGTGGCCTCACCAG
The DNA here is from genome assembly GCA_003697955.1 of Calidris pygmaea. Classification (NCBI taxonomy): domain Eukaryota; kingdom Metazoa; phylum Chordata; class Aves; order Charadriiformes; family Scolopacidae; genus Calidris; species Calidris pygmaea. Next base: position 5,073,125 of record QJSC01005338.1, read on the forward strand.
GGCAGAGCAGAGGGGGAGGATGACCTCCCTCGACCTGCTGGCCATGCTCTTTTTGATACACCCCAGGAGACTGTTGGCCTTCTTGGCCACAAGGGCACACTGATGTCAACTTGTTGTCCACCAGGACCCCAAGGTCCCTCTCTACAGAGCTGCTAATTAAAAATCAGCAATTCATGCCCATCCTGGGAGCTTCTTTCCCTGTGCTGAGGATGCACGTTAGGCCCGTTGCTGGTGGGGAAGGTTCAGCTGAGCCTGGAGTAGAGGGGATTAGCATCCCATCCCGCATCTCATCTCCCTGTCTCTTTTACAAGAGGTGGTTTGCAATGCCCAGAAGCTCAGAGCAATAAGGGGCCATGGGGTATTTGGGCACTGGGTGGGTGCTTGTACGTGGCAGGGACCGAAATCTGTGGGTACAGAAGAAGATGTTCCCCCAGCATCCTTCCAGCAGGCACTGGTACGGGCTACCCCCGGGGCTCCTGCCTCCCTGCCCTGCTCCTACCCCTCTCCTGCCTCCAGCTGCCTTCTCCTGCCACATCCCCTCTCTTTCCACTGTGACCAGCAAAGAACCAGGAGGGAGCAGGGCACACCAGCACAGCGGCTGGGTTGTCCCACCTTTGGAATCACGCCATTCCCGTTTCCCCTGCCAGGAAGTGATACCGGTGAGCGATTAGACCCGGACAGGATGCCCTAACAAGCTCAGGCTTTTAAAGGGCGCTGGGAATCCATCTTGCAGGAATTCCATGTTAAAGTTCATTTCGAGACTTTCTCCCTCCACTCGCCTACGGTGTTTCTGAAGCGCTGGCACAAAACTTGAGAGGTGATTGTCTCTGCCTAAGTAGTGCTTAGGAGAAGGGCTGGTCTGGGGTGACAGACCCGTGACTCAGATACGTGAGCTCTTTCAAAAAGACAAGGGCTCGCCTTTGCTCTGATGCTACCTTTGAAATTGCAGAGAGGTGCCCGACATCTGCTTGTCTTGGAGGCAAATACTGAAGCAGGCTGCCCTGAAAATGAGCCCGGGTTCCATGAGCACCAAACCCGGCAGCACCGAAGCCCTCACCGGGGCCGAAGGTGCAGAAGGATGCTCCTGCGGCTGCGGTGGGTGGCTCAACCACTAGCTCCTGAAACCTCGCAGATGGGAGTGTTCCCAAACCTAAGCCGAATAAAATCTGCTTCCCAAATGTAATCTAATAAAATCCTGGGCCCTCGGTGGGGTTGTCCGAGCTCCCGCTGCAGCTCGGGTTTGTTGCCGCCCGTTGCTACGCGCGGGAGGGAGGGCTTTTTCCATAATCCTCTGATTTTGGTAGGAGTCCAGCAAATCCCTTTGCCCGTATCATGCTATAGGTTGCTTTCCAGAGCTGGGGAAGGCAGTGCTTGGCTGCCAAGGTACATTTAATAATGCTTCGTTAGTACAGTGAGCCCGGCAAATTCCCTGGGGTGAGCTCTTCGAGGCTAATCTTCCCCTTGCCGAGAATTAATTACAGCCGTGACAGTTAATGATGAGGGATAGGGATAGCTGGCAGGTTTTGATGCCCCTCTAGGTTTGTCCGTACCAAGACAGATCTTCTCCTACGGAAGCGGGTGGCAGAGCTATTGCTGCCTTCACGGGAAGCAGCAGCTCTCTATTTATTTGCCATCCCTTGGCAGAGAGCAAGGCAGCATCGCTGACACAGGTGGCACTTCCAGGTGTTTGAACTCTGCTTGGTCAGGGTACTAATGTTTTATGACTAGGATAAAGTAAATAAATGATTCAGACGAGATTTCTTTTGTACGTGTAACTTTCTAGTTTCAAAACCAATTGCCTACGAAAGTTTCTAATAAATAAGTCTCAGTGCATTTGGAAAACAGGCACACAAAGCATCGTCTCCCTTCTGCCAGACTCCCCAAATGGATTTTTCTGCTTCATTTTCGGAATTAGATTACGCTGAGCTGTAATAAAAGCAGGGCAGATTTACTCCTCCGACACCCGTCTCCGCCTCAAACGTGCATTTACCCGATACGTTTTTTGTAGCTGGAGCCTGGAGGATTTTTTTTCCATCCCTTTCTCAGACACGTGCTGCGAACATGACCCGTGGGTCGGCTGTGGAAGCGGGTAGACCTGGCAGCCCCGCATCACGCAGGGTCTCCATCCATTGCAATGGCTGAAGGCAAAAGCGGTGATTTCCTGCGCTGTGTTTGCAAACCTGCCCTCTATTTTTGCTTTTCTTTGGGACTCCCAGCACATTATCCCCCCCCAGACGCATTCTCTGGGGTAACCATCAGCAGGTGAGTTTGGGGCCGCTTTGGTGCCAAAAGGGAAGGAAAGTTGCGGGATGAGGGGGGCTGGAAGTCACCCGTGACCGCTGTGCAAACTGCTCAGCCTTTGTGTATGGTGTTTGTAAGGTGAGGATAAACACTCGGCCAGATAATGATTGCTTCCTACTAATAACAGGGATTAGTTTTTTTAAGCCTGATGAGGAAGTGCGTGAAGCAAATGACAGGGCTTCCGGAGCGGCTTTTAATTTCTTTGGCTGCTTGACATTAACTGAATGAATGAATGAATGAATGAATAAAGGAAAGCAAAGAGGCAGAGGTGAGAGATAAGAGAGGCCTGGGGACCAGCCTCACACCTTCTCTTGTGGTAAAGTCTGCAGCATCCTTCCACCCCGCCACTGCTGCCCTCAGTTTTACAGCAGCCTTGCATGCTGTTCCTGCTGTCACATCCCCCAGCCTTGCCACTGCACTTTAAATGGTGTAGCTCCTAGAATCAGAAAATCATAGAATTTTCCAGGTTGGAAGGGACCTTTAAGATCATCTAGTCCAACCATAAACCTAACACTGACAAAACCCATCACTAAACCATGTCTCTAAGCACTATGTCAACCCATCTTTTAAATACCTCCAGGGATGGTGCCTCAACCACTTCCCTGGGCAGCCCATTCCAAGGCTTAATAACCCTTTCAGTATAATTTATTCTCCTAATATCCAATCTGAACCTTCCCTGGTGCAACTTGAGGCTGTTTCCTCTTGTCCCATCGCCTGTGACTTGGGAGAAGAGACCGACCCCCCCTGGCTACACCCTCCTTTCAGGGAGTTGGAGAGAGCGAGAAGGTCTCCCCTCAGCCTCCTTTTCTGCAGGCTGAACACCCCCAGCTCCCTCAGCCTCTCCTCATAGGACTTGTTCTCCAGACAAGCTCCGTTGCCCTTCTCTGGACCCGCTCGCCCTGCCCTGTGGAGAGGGATGGGCAGTGGAGTTTGCTTTGGGGAGCTTTGCACCATGCATGCATCCACAGCTTCCCTCCTCCTGGAAAACCACTCCATATGGGAAAATCCTTTATTGTAACCAAAATCTTTTAGCCAACCATTTCCAGTAAATAGCATACTTCATTTCAAGAGTGCTATTTTCACTTCCAGCCAAGTGATCCCCTGTCCACGCCTCCCACCCTGTCTGGCTAAACCGAAGTGCTGATTGCAACGGTGAGACCCGTGATCCATGAGTTAATGCTGTGGTTTCCCATCGGGTTTCTTTTCCTCCCTGAGTCGGATTGCACAAAATAAAACAGCTTTTGTCTGCAATGGAGATTCTCCTGGCAACAGAATGACAGAAGCTGCAAAAAAAAAAAAAAAAAAAAAAAAAGAATGCCAAGGCTCAATGACAGCTCTATTTAAAACTAACCGTCAAGATGAGTCTGTTTTATCCTCATTAAGGAAGAAAGCACCAGGCTAATGGGAAAGGGGGAAGCACTACCATTTATGATGGCTTCATAAATGAACAAAATAGCCTTCCTGGCAGAAGAGAGATGCAAAAGGGCACGATTATCCATGCATCAGCATGAACCTGGGAGTGAGTTCGAGAGACGAGAGAGATGGGCTCCAACCTGCACCCTCCGTCCCCACCGAACCAACAAGTTCAGCTGGATTATGTGATTTGTAAGGACTGCTGCAGTCAGTGAAGAGGCCCCATTGGATTTCTGTGGGTCTGAGTCAGGCCCACAGCTTGCAGGAGGGAGTTTGAAGGGCATGAAGGCCTGGTTTGTAGCCAAGGAGGACTTTGGTGTTTAACACAATTTCCTCCTGGGCTGCCTTACCGTGTCCCATGGAGGCTCAAAGCAGCCCTTTCTTCACCAGTTTTGGCTGCCGGCTCCCATATTTCTCCCTATATATCTAAAGATCTTCTGTGGGACTAAGATACGGGGAGCAAGAGCCATTAAATGGTGCTGCGGGGTGACATGCCCGTCAACTATTTCCTGCCATCAAATCTCTGCCAGACCCCTTCCACCTTTCAGGCAGCACCGTGGTAAAGCAGGGGACAATTCCCTCATTTTAGTTGTGTAAGACACAGTAATTTCCCAGATTCAGTGATGAGCAGCCTCATTTATGGCTTTCGCTGAGCTCCTGTATTAATCAATGCGGTTAATTGAATTGATGATTGCACCGGTTTGTGTTCGAAGCAGCCGTTTCACATCGTTAGCCCCACTTAACGTGATGATCTGTCAGAAGAGCTGCCCGCAGTCTTCTCCACCTTGGTGCAAGCCGTGGGAGATCCTGGATCTCCCCGCTTTATACCAGCTTAGGGACAAGCATTTTGAAGATTCTACACTGCAGCCATCGGACTAATTTCTGGTGCGTACCAGCAGCTACGTCAGGTTTGAACCCAAGGGCTGAATGCACCTGATTGATACAAACACAGGGCAAACCCCAAAGAAGCAATGTTTTCTGCAAATTCATTCCAGGGACACTGGGTGCAAGCATCCCGGGATAAAAGGGGAGGATAAAAGTATCAGCACCTTTGGCTGTCTGCTGTCCCCCTTGCAAAGGGCTCAGGACTCAAAAGATAAGGGCAAAATAATAATTCCCGGACTTTTACAGGCACCAGAAAATGGGAGTGGGGAATTAGTCCAGGGAACCCGAGGAGCTGAGAGCCATCAATCAGCAGCAGTAAGGAGGGCTGGAGCAAGACCTGCTGGACCACGTGCCCCATCGGCAGCATCACGAAGGCAGGCAGAGGATGTGCAATGGTGTTTTATGGCAACATTATCTTCCCAAAGTAAACACCGGGCTCTGAGGACTGGGCAGCACAACCAACACAGCCCTTTCCCCCCTTTTCATATGGTCAATGGACACTATTTTTTTTTCCTTGCTTTCCCCATATGCAGAAGGGACATCCCTTCTACTCATCCTCCTTTTCCTACGTGCAGTCCCTGGGACTTATTTGGCAAAAACCTGCCAGATCCTGGCAATTAGTATTTTCTGCTGGGTGGTTTTGCTTGGGCTGATGCCTCCATGATCAAGTTTCCACAGCTCCTGTGTCAGTTGCGGACACATTATCCCCATTTTGCCCATTTAGGACAGGCAGGGAACAATGCTAAAATTTGCCAGTGTGGCCGTGATTCAAGGTATTTTCAGTGGTTGCTCGCCCAGCTTGAGATGCTGGTCATCTGTGTAGCATCTCCTGAATGCTTTCCTGGATGTAAGGGCTTTGAAGATCGTGATTCTACTAGCTAGTAATTAACTGTGAAAGCAGCTGTCCCATCAAGAGATACCCTCTTCCCACAAACTCCTTTCAGCATCGTGTTCAAGCCAGCGATGGAAAATCCATTCCCAATGGTGTTTTCTAGCCCCTGCACAACTCGTGCCATCCCCTTAGCATGCCCTCCAAAGCATTGGGCCAGATGGGGCTGCATTTGTCCGTCTGATTTTCAAGAGGAAGTTTTTCCTCTCATCGCAAAGATTTGGAGCTGCAAAATCCCTCTAGGAGGAAATCCATCCTAAGTGTGTTATAACTGGGGTCAGAGAGAGCTTGAAGTATATATCACCTGAAGATCTGCATTCTCTGATCCAGATATCACGTCCTCTGTCTACCTGCTGTGTTGGTTTTAGGTTTCTGGCTGAGGTGATGAACCTCCTAAGCTTCCTCAGCAAAGCTGTCTCCAAAGGAGTGCCTCCACAGTCACCCTGCCACCCAGGCACTCACACTGAGGCCAAGGGACTGCAAAACTTTCCCTTGCTAAAATTCACTGAAGTTTGGAAAATTTCACCTGTGACACGTGGCTTCTCACCCTTCTCTTCTTTAGAGTGTTGAGGGATGTTTAACCATCAGGCAGGAGCAGGGTCCTGGTTTTCTCCCTCCTTTGAAATGCAAAAGCCCTGAGTGTGACCCAGGCATGGTTCTGTAGGGTCCCATCCTGGAGATGCTGAGCACAGCCAGGACCCAGAAGACAGCCAGCACTTTTCTTCACTCTGGCTAATCTATACTTGAAGAAACGTCCCTGCTGACACTCTCAACCAAGTGCTCTCTCCCCGGGGGCTCATGGCCAACAGCCCCCTTCCCCATCTTCTCCACCCTGGCTTCTTTGCTACCTTAACAAATCTCTCACCCCAGCTACCCAAAACTCTCTGAGATAAAACTGGGGGCATTTGTTGCTGGGGAAGAAGGAGCAAAGGAGTGATGCTGGTGTGTGGTGGACCAGCTCAGAGCTTCTCCATTAGCCCCCAGCACCCTGGCTGGGTTTGAAATCCAGAACCACGTGCAAAGCCTCTCCTGCTTACACAAGGCATCCTCTGTCCCCTTCCCTGGAGCAGCTGGGACAGACGGTGTTTTGCAATGGTCACTGCTGCCAGATGTGTGTGTGTGCCTGTCCTAGGGGTTACTACACCCCGACAAGGGCAAAGAGCAACACGAGTCAGTTGTATCATCACAAAATAATGTTAAATGCCAGATGCATGCCAGGTACCCTTCTGCAGAGCCCTCCACACATTGCACCGTTTGTGGTTCTCCTAACAAAGAAGGTCTTGTCGAAAACACTGCCTGGATGAGATTTAAGCCATCAAGAGATAACCGCTTGGCTGTTTCTTGCCTGGACCTCAATACCTCCTCTTGCATGGTAAAACACACTTCCTTTCTGTGCCGCCGGATTTGCCTTTTCAATGCTTCATTATGTTTCAAGGTCACGGCGTATCGAGCAGTTTGCTCGACTGCCCTGGAAAGAAACGAAGTCACAAGAAAATTTTTTTTGTTGTTTGATAAATGCATGCGGCCGAACCTGAATCGCTTTCTTATAAGCATGTAAAGAATAATGGAAAGCACTCAGGTCTTCATTTTCCTTTGCGCTCCCTCTTTATAAGCCCATTATTCACACTTCTTTTCCACGGCAAAGAAATGCCCAGTTCTCTTCTTTTCCAGCTGGCAAGCTCTGGTCTCTCATTTAGGTCCCAGTGCCATGGGATTATTTGCCTGGATTTTAAGAAACCATACCCTTCACCGCAATAATGCCAGCCCAAAAGCTAAGCTTCCCTCCCAGCATCCACCAGAGGGATCGCCACCAGCACGAACGGTACTATTCCCACTTTAGAAGCGGAAAAATTGGGGCTGGAGGTTGTTAAAGCAGATGGAGGCAGCGTCGATGGGGGCTGGTTACGTCCTGGTGGGCGTCATGTGGAAAGGACTCGAGGCTCGTGTGGTCCGTTCGTGCCACGGTCCACGTGGTGGCCAGTGTCACAGGCGAGCGGCAGCCGGGAGAAACAGGGCTTTGGGGCACAATGTTGGTTTCTTCGGAGTCAGTGGTGAAATTCCCACTGGCTTTGACTGCCAGCCTTAGTGCAGGCTAGAATTTGGAGACCTGTTGAGAGTCAGGCCCATAGTCAGAACCCGCCTGGTGGAATCCAGTTGCCAGCTTGTTTGCAATATTAATTAGGGCCAAGAGCAACAAAGATGGTGAGGGGTCTGGAGCACAAGTCTTATGAGGAGAGGCTGAGGGAGCTGGGGGTGTTCAGCCTGGAGAAGAGGAGGCTGAGGGGAGACCTTATTGCTCTCTACAACTCCCTGAAAGGAGGGTGTAGAGAGGTGGGGGTCGGTCTCTTCTCCCAAGTCACAGGCGACAGGACTAGAGGAAATGGCCTCAAGTTACACCAGGGGAGGTTCAGGCTGGATATTAGGAAAATTTTTTTCACCAAAAGGGTTATTAAGCATTGGAACAGGCTGCCCAGGGAAGTGGTTGAGGCACCATCCCTGGAGGTGTTCAAAAGCCGGGTTGATGTAGTGCTGGGAGATATGGTTTAGTGATGGTGTTGCTTTTTGTTTGTTGTGTGGGTGTCTATTTTTGTCAAAGTTAGGTTGACGGTTGGACAAGATGATCTTTAAGGTCCCTTCCAACCTAGAAGATTCTGTGATTCTATGACTCTGAAGCGTTTTCAGCCTCTGTGGCTTCAATTTGCTGTGTGGGAAGGAACAGGGTTGCAAAGTGACCTCCCCCATGCAACACTTCTGAAACAGGTTGCTTGTTATTTTTGCCTCTGACAATGCTCAGACCCCATCTTGGATGATGCGGAGGCTCCCATTGCTCAGGAAGTATCCATCAGAGCAGCTCTCTGTGGGCCACAGCGTCTCGTGGGGTGTGGAAACCTTCCCCGTGGACATGCCATTTCTGTTGGGGTTCTGGCTGCAAAGCAAGACAGCCAGGCTAGCCAGTTTTCCACTAGCAAATTTTTTTTGGCAGATCTCCTGCCAAGAAGCCAAGGGCAAGCACTTCTTGGGCTGTGGCATCTCACAGGGGCTGAGAGCCTGTCAGGCCAGGCACTGCGTCCCCCAACCATCCCTGTTGGCCCATTTCTAACCTTCCAAAGGTGAAGTTTATTCCTTCCCCTGCCTCTCTCCAGGGCTAATTGCAATCAAATCTAACGTTAAGCATGGCAATTCTAAAGACAGAAATATGTCCTGGCAAAATTTAATCTTGAGTAAAGTCTGGGTTGAGAAGAAAGAACCTGTAAATGTCTCAGCAAGGAAAAAAAAGCATGAAATGTCATTTTGTGTGACCAGTAGGTCAAGGGAGGTCATTCTCTCCCTCTTCTCTGCACTGGTGAGGCCACAACTGGAATACTGTGACCAGTTCTGGGCTCCCCAGCTCAAGAGAGACTGGGAACTGCTGGAGAGAGTCCAGCGTAGGGCAACAGAGATGATGGAGGGATTGGAGCATCTCCCTGATGAGGAAAGGCTGAGAGAGCTGGGGCTCTTTAGCCTGGAGAAGAGAAGGCTGAGGGGAGACCTTATTAATGCTGACAAGTATCTAAAGGGTGGGTTGAAGGAGGATGGAGCCAGACTCTTTTCAGTGGTTCCCAGTGACAGGATGAGGGGCAATGGGCACAAGCTGGAAGATGGGAAGTTCCATTCAAATGTGAGGAGGAACTTCTTTGGGGTGAGGGTGTCAGAGCCCTGGAAGAGGCTGCCCAGGGAGGGTGTGGAGTCCCCTTCTCTGGAGATCTTCAAGCCCCACCTGGATGCTCCTGAGTGATGTGCTCTGGGCAGCCCTGCTTTGGCAGGGGAGTTGGACTGGATGGTCTCTAGAAAGTGCCTTTCAACTCCAACGATTCTGTGATTCTGTGAAATGCTGGTAATTTATTAAACATCAGAAAGCCCACATACAGAGAGACATAAAAGTCCCTAATGTGAGAAAAGCATCCATAAGACCATGCAGTCGGTCTCAGTTGCTGAAGGAGCCAGGCTTTGGTAGCTCTTCTGTGCTCATCCAGCTATCAGGTGTGCAACACTCACCTTTCCTGATGGCAGTGGAAACATGTTTAATAAAAATACATCAGCCCCATCCTCAGGGTCTGTGGTGAGAAATTCCTGGGGCTGGCAGCTCTCTGATGGGGCTTTAGCATTGGAAATAAATTCTCTACTGTGATGAACATCCCAAATCTATTGCTGGATGAGCTTTTAGAGACTTCGAGAAATAGAATGAGAAAGTAAACAAGGAGGGATTTCCCCCTTGTGCATGCAGGAGTGTCTCCAGTGCAGTGGAAAGCACAATCAATAATTGAGTGAGAAGGCAAGCTGCTCCGAGCTTTCACAAAGCACAGCCTAAGCATCCAATATTTATTTTCAGGCCTTAAATAATGTATCTGAAAATGCTTCTAACAGGATATTTTAAGGCAAGCAAATCTATGTTGTGAAAAGTTAATTGGCAAGAGCAGCTCTGAAGGAAAATCAGTATCAGCCACAAAAATTACTCCTCAGCTCCTCAACGGATTGGTCCTGTTCCTCCTCATAAGTTAGGGGGCAATTCTGTAATTTCTAATTAAGGAATCATTCGCTATCAATTAGCCCATGTAAGTAGATTTCACTCGCTTCCCGAGCTAAATCACTTAAGCCCTGGCGTTTCCTCTGCACTGCTATGATGCCGGCTGCCAGGGAGGTGGTGCAGGGATGGGGGTGAGGGAACGGGGTGGCCAGTCCTGGTTCTGCTACCAGTTTCCCATGGGAGGTTGGTGGAATGGGTTCATCCCTACGGGTTAGTTTGCTCAGCAGATGCGTTGAAGACCTAGGCAAATAGGAAAAAAAATCATCCTGTTTCCAGAGTGGTGGGATGTGATGGAGGTGGTGGGGTCTTGCCAAACTGGAACATGGGAAGTTCCACTCCAATCTGAGGAGGAACTTCTTTGGGGTGAGGGTGGCAGATGGAGGTGACCTGTATGCCCAGAGCAGTGGTCAGAGGTGGCCCTCAGAGGGGTCTTGGGGCTCTGATAAGTGAAATTACCACAGTTACTGATAATGTGACAGGGAATAAAGGCAATGAAACTCCTCCTCTGCCAGCTCCCACGCCGGTGTGTCCTACTGCTGCATCCCAAAACAGCAGTCAGCATGGGCATGTGGGCAAGACCTCTGTAGGAGGGACCTTGGCCAGGGCTGCTGTGTCCCCGCAGGTGTTTGCTTGCACATCCACAACAGATGAAGTGTCTGCTCTTAAATCCGTCACGGCTTTAATACTGGCATGTTCCCTCCCCGCCTCATCCGTCAACTTCCCCCATCCAGGGCATGAAAAAACACATTGCTGTGCCAGCAGTCAGCCCTCAGGATGCAAAGATCACGGAATCACGGAATTGTTGGAGTTGAAAGGGACCTTCTAGAGATCATCTCGTCCAACTCCCCTGCCAAAGCAGGGTTGCCCAGAGCACATCACTCAGGAGCATCCAGGTGGGGCTTGAAGATCTCCATGGAAGGGGACTCCACACCCTCCCTGGGCAGCCTCTTCCAGGGCTCTGACACCCTCACCCCAGAGAAGTTCTTCCTCAGATTGGAGTGGAACTTCCCATGTTCCAGTTTGTGCCCGTTGCCCCTCGTCCTGTCACTGGGAACCACTGAAAAGAGTCCGGCTCCATCCTCCTTCAACCCACCCTTTAGATCCTTGTCAGCATTAATAAGGTCTCCCCTCAGCCTTCTCTTCTNGAACTGGGGAGCCCAGAACTGGAGGCAGGATTCCAGTTGTGGCCTCCCCAGTGCAGAGCAGAGGGGGAGAATGACCTCCCTCCACCTCCTGGCCACACTCTTCCCTACGCAGCCCAGGATCCCAGGATCACATCCTCGATCCTGGAAGAGACACAAATCCTGCCACACAGCATCAGGAGGCCACCCCCGGTCCATCTGCCACCCCTGGGGTACCCCAGCACCCTGTGGGGGCACAGAGACATGTTGCTTGGTGTGAGCCGCCGCTGCCAGGTCAGGCTTCTCATTATGAAACCCAAACAGATAAGATAAGAAAGGTTCACAACCTCTCATCACAGGACAAGATTTCTCATCTCCAGCCAGGCTTCCCTGCCCCTGGTGTTTATTCGCTGTTACATCCAACATCCAGCAGTTGATGGATTGCCTCCGCTGGGATTTCAAGTCAGTCCAGCCAGAGGAAATTGGCTTTGACAGCTTTGTGATGGAAACATCTTGGGCCAAACTCGCCCCTGGTTGAAGGTCCCTGGGGGTTGGCAGGGCTGGACTTGGCTCTGGCTGGCTGGGGAAATGCAAACCAGTAATGAAAAGCCCGGAAATAGAGTAACCTGGATTCCAAAGATTTGTCCCAGGGAGCAAGGGATGGTTTAGCCCACCACACACACTCTCCGGAGCTTAGAGGGCAATGCAGGCAGAGACAGAAGGACAGGGGGGCTGGCTGTAGCTGCAATGGGCTGTATGATGCTGGTGTGTCTCCTCCAGGGTTTTGGCTGGCACGGAAATACAGCCTTCAAAAATCATAAGCTAATCTGAGGCAGTTTTCCCCCAAACGCCACCGTGCAAACTGAGCTGAACCAACACAAGCAGCGCTACTGCTTTTCTAAGAGTTTCTGTTTCTTCCTGGGCTTTTAAGAAGAGGTTACGCTGACACAGAGCTCTGACTGTTACTCCTTGACTCCTTTCTTATGGGAAAGCTGTTTCGTCGAGGGAGGTTTTCCCACCCCGAAGGATTTGCAGGAGGTCCGGAGGAGCACAGATGTGCTTTTCATGCCATCCTGTCCTCAGTTCAAAAGGCTCTCACCTCCCCAGGAGCACGTTCACTGCTCCTATCTAGTCCCAGCATCTCTGGTACTCCTCAGGAGCTGGGACAAACAGGAAAACACAAACTCACTTTGATCGCAGCCTTTAACACCACAGGGCTGGATCTTACACTTGGACAGTTGGAGCTGGAGGCTGGAGAAGCCAGGAGCAGCCGGATGCTGGAGCTCCTAAAACCTTGAGGTTATTCGTTGTGATTTCTGACCCAGTGAAAGGGCAGGAGGACTCGACTCACCGGTGAGGACTGATGGTTTCTCAGCGAAATGCAAAGCTCCTTCCAGCAAGGACAGACGCCGACAGCAGCCATGCAGCCAGCACAGGGGGAGCCTGCCTGCTGACCTTCATCCTGATGGAAGGAACGAGCAAGGGTCCTCCCAAGTCAGGCTTCAGTCCGACTGATAAAAGGCTCATAATTTTTGGGGGGTAGCAATGAGGAATTCAACTCACGGTCTTGGGAAACTCAACTCCACGCACAGCTTTAAGGTGCCACCAACAGGCAGGCATTGCTTGAGCCCAAGATAGAATCATAGAATCATCTAGGTTGGAAGGGACCTTCAAGATCATCTAGTCCAACCATCAACCTAACTCTGACAAAAACCATCACCAAACCATGTCCCCCAGCACCATGTCAACCTGTCTTTTGAATACCTCCAGGGATGGTGCCTCAACCACTTCCCTGGACAGCCCAGTCCAAGGCTTGATAACCCTTTCCGTGCAAAAATTTCTCCTAATATCCAACCTGAACCTCCCCTTGTGCAACTTGAGGCCATTTCTTCTTGTCCCATCGCCTGTGACTTGGGAGAAGAGACCGACCCCCCCTGGCTACACCCTCCTTTCAGGGAGTTGGAGAGAGCGAGAAGGTCTCCCCTCAGCCTCCTTTTCTCCAGGCTGAACACTCCCAGCTCCCTCAGCCTCTCCTCATAAGACTTGTGCTTATGTTGTCCCCGAGGAGGTCCAGCTGTGTTTCTCCATCTCCCCTCATGGGCTCCGGGGGCACAGCGTCAATCTAAGGTCAAGGACCTTCCCTTGGAGCCACAGCCTGGTTGAGGCATCAGGCCCCTTCGGACCCAACTCCACCAACCCTTCTGGTTTGGGTCCAAATCCCTTTTTTTTTCTCCTCAAGGGGTGGGGAATGGGCAGGATGCTGCAGATATAAACATTCATATGACAAACTGTTCGGTTTTGCTTGATGGCTTCATCTTCATGCCTTGTGAAAACCACAGCCGAGCAGGAAGGAGGTGTTGTGTACATTCATTATTTACTTAAAGGAATTAAAAAAATGTCAGCTGTCAGCTAAATCATCCGTTTTCCCGCAGATGGCTCTCCTGCTGTAGAAGAAGCAGGTGGCTCTTTTTACACATCTCAGCTTTTCAGAAAGTGAAATGCAATTTTTTTAAAAAAAAAGTAAAATTTTAAATGTTAAATTTTTTTTTAAAAACGCAATTTTAAATTGGGAAGAAAGCACAGTATATCAGGAGTTATGTCCAAGCACCATAATACTTCAGAAAAGCATAAATCTGATAGGAAAACAGTTTAAAAAATACTCTAATCTTACTCTCTTTCTCAACACCAGGTGCCGTTCCCAGTTTTGCTGTCCATAATTCACCCATGCAGACTTCATTAAAGGTTCCAGTAAATCATTTGCAGAGTCGGAAGCTTGCCAGTTTGCTTACAGTTTAACAGCATGTTTCACTTCACTGTTATTTCGTTTATTTGCTTCAGACTGCACAAAAATAGTCAAGTCTGACTTATTCAAAATCAACAGGAGAAACATGGATAAAGGAAAGGTAAGCTTAGGCCTGGCCCATCTTGTGATTGGTACAGTGAGAGCTCATGGGCTTTTAGAATATGTTCATTAAAACATATATAAACTGCTAATTGTTATACAAATATAGTTTATATATGTAGACATATTATTACTTTTGAAATTGCGTATGTATATTTACCCATGCACTTACTTTAAAGCATATTACCCCCTCTCTCTCCCTGACCAAATCCAACAACAGAGAACAGGACTTTTGCTTCTTGGGGTCCTCCAGGATCCCAGCCATTGAGTCCAACACCTCTGGGACAGACTGGACCACTAGGACAACAGATCCATGTCTCCTGGTGGGTTTGCCCAGCCCCAAGAAGGAGCTGTGACCCTCCTTGGACAGGAGAGAATGAGATGTCCCATACAGACCTGGCAAAAGGCCTGATGGGCTTTTAGGTGCCCGTACCAGGTATGGACCACTTACTTTCAGACTTCTCACCTTCTCTCAGTCCTGAGAAAGCAATTCAGCTCCATATTTTACATCCCTAAACGCCGCATCTTGCTCGAATGGCACTTTTATCAGTTCCAGGGTTTTGCAAAACCCTCTCCCGAGACAGTCATCGGCCCTGTTAAACTCACCATGTCCCCTTAGCAATGAGGAGCCTGCCTCCTGCCACGGGGTCTGCCTCACCAGCCGTTGCTGAGCAGCGAAATCGGGTGATTCAGGGTAAATCACATACTTTAAAGCCTAGATGCGATCACCTTTCCTGATTAGTGTCATGCTTCATTGGACTCTCTAACTAATTTCCCATTAACATTCACGTCACTATCCATAAAACCACTTGCTCTCTCTTAGGCAAGCCTGGTGTATCATTTACGGAGCGCATAAAACTCTACAGACTCTTACCCATTTTGGCTTTTTTTTGAAAGCATGGCCTGGGGAAACTGGACTTGCCACGTTTTCGGCCACTTTGAGAAATCAGCAATGTTTTGCTCTACCAGCAAAGCTCTAGTCAGCCTTTTCGTGGAAGAGGATGCTGACAGCCACGGTCATGGGGTGGAAGTCTCCGTCAAGGTGGCTGAACCAAGCTGCTACGCGCTGGGGCTGAGGCCGCCCTCTCTGTGTGTCATCTACGGCTGCTATAAAGCTCCAGCAGGTCGCCTGCACTTGGTCTTTCAAGAAATCAGGCCCAAGAAACTCAGCCTATTTTAGAAAATATGGGAAAAGATGTCACATGGCAGTCCTAATTTGAAACAATCATAGAATCCTATGGGGTTGGAAGGGACCTCTGGAGATCACCTAGTCCAACCCCAATCCGTCTAGTCCAACCCAGTTTGCTGATAGACTTACCTAATGCCAGAGGGGTACTGTGCACAAAACCTTTTTGCCCAATTCCCTCACTTGAAAATGAAACTTTTTAAGTCAGAAAGGTGGCATGGTCCTGCCCTGTCCCTTCAGCCACCTCAAAGCCATCCCTTAGGCAGGAGCCAAGCTGGGAGAAGGGCCCAGCATCCCCAAAGGAGAACACTTTGCCCCATGGTGGAGCAAGTGCTCACACGCTGGACTCCTTCCCAAAGCCACTCTAAGCCTCTTAGAGGAGCAAATCCCATTCACACCCTCTTCCTCCGGTGCGTGGCATTTACCAGTAGAGGGATCCATTTATTCCAACCCGGACCACACTGCATGGCTGCTGTTCCTCCTCCAGGATAATCCCCATTCCTACAGGGCCCCACATCCCAACCCTACCAGGTGCTTTGCAGCACCCTCAGGTGCTGCCACATCTCTCCTCCTGCCTCCAAATGGAGGGCTGGAACACCGGAGGGTGCAGACAAGGAGCAGTGACCTTGCCAGGGCAGCTGTCCTGCAGCTACCACTTTCTCCTGCCTCTAGGGAACAGGGAGTGTCCTGCAAGGAGGATGACACGTTTATTATGTGACCCCAATGGGGGAAAGATCTGACGTTTTGTGAACCTTCTTTGACACCTACTCACTGGTCACTGCATCCTCTGCTCGTTACGCATAGACTCATGCATCACCTCAAGGGCTTCCAGTGTCCCCCCAGCTCCTTCTGGTGCCAGAGCCTGCTCTCATGTGCACCACCTTCGTTTTATTCCTGGTCATTTCAGCCTCACTTCCCACCCATGCATAGCAGTGGGTCTGCAGAAGGCAGGTGAGGATTTAGCAGGAGGTGCTGCAGGCATGGCAGTGCTGGAGGCTGTGCCAGCATCTCGAAGCTCAAAGTCACCTCTTTCTCCATCCCTGGCCTCCACGAGGACAGAAGGCTCCCAGGCTGCTCCTCCTGCTAGGGAATGATGTGCCAGCTTCTTCTCTCTCTTCTCTCTCTACTCTGCTTTGGTGACACCCCACCTGGAGTACTGTGTCCAGCTCTGGAGTCCTCAGCACAGGAAGGACATGGACCTGTTGGAACGGATCCAGCAGAGGGCCACCAAGATGATCAGAGGGCTGGAGCACCTCTGCTGTGAGGACAGGCTGAGAGAGCTAGGGTTGTCCAGCCTGGAGAAAAGAAGGCTCCGGGGAGACCTCAGAGCAGCCTTCCAATATCTGAAGGGAGCTCCAGGAGAGCTGGGGAGGGACTCTTTGTCAGGGAGTGCAGTGACAGGACGAGGGGGAACGGTTTTAAATTGGAAGAGGGGAGATTTAGATGAGATATTAGGAAGAAATTCTTTGCTGTGAGGGTGGTGAGGCACTGGAACAGGTTGCCCAGAGGCTCAGAGGCAGCCCAGTGACTGCCCCATCCCTGGAGGGGTTCAAGGCCAGGCTGGATGGGGCTTGGAGCAACCTGGTCTGGTGGGAGGTGTCCCTGGCCATGGTAGGGGGGTTGGAATTGGGTGATTTTTATGGTCCCTTCCAACTCTAACCATTCTATGATTCTATGATTCTGTGAACTGCCCAGATCCCACAGCTCTACACGTGGCCTCCCTCCTACCTGATGCAACGGTACCTTCAGGGGCAGCGGGGCTTTCACAACCCATGCAACAGCTCTGCAGCTCCTTTCCTCCATGCAGGGCTGGAAACAAAGCTGGGGAGCGTGCTGAGGGGAAGCAGGGCTACAGCCAAGTTTACAAGGCAAACAAGGAACAGGAATGACAGCTCCATGGAATTAAAGGTTCCTCAGTGCAAGGGATATAGCTAGGTGCTCTTCCTCCACTGTTTTTAGCTGGAGGGCAGATGAAGGACCATCTGTGGCCAAGAAAGAAACTAACAAGAAAATCAGGGGTGTTTTCCTTCCCTCCAGGGAACATGGCTCCAGAAGTTTGGGGTCCAAATAAGGCAAGCTGTGGTTGCCCTGCAGCTACACCTGAAGGTGCACCCTGACGTAACACCTGCCTTGTAGGAGCAGGAGCTGTGCAGGTTTGGGGGGACATGGCCCAGAGATGCTTGCCAGCCCACTTGGAGTCATGCTCAGCACAACACGGGGGCTGCAGAGGGTACTCCTACACAGTCTTGCTCTGGGCTGATGTCGCTTAACGGAGGCCCAAGCAAATGTGACTTCTGATGGCCAGGCTGTCACCTGGGGTGGCTGCAGCAGACGCAGAGTTGGAAATTTGCCTAAAGCAAGGTCCAGCTCTGCTCTGCCCAGCGCTGGTTGGATGGACACCCTGCCCCTGGCAATGATTTTCAGCGATGCTCGTTCCTCAAGAGCTCATGCATCCGCATGCATGCGTTTCGCCAGTTGTCTGCAGCAAAGTCCAACCTGCCCATCTGACCTGCAACAAATCATCCAAAACCCACCCCAGACAGACAGTTGCTCTTGTTCCAGCCCTAGGACTGGTGCACACTGCTGATGAAGGGGTCTGTCTTACCTGGAAGGAGGAGATCCTCCTCCTACCATAGGAGATGACCGGAGGGCTGCTTCCCATCTGTGTCGTTGTTGGAGGAGCCTGAACTGGTGGCCCAGCAAAGGCAACATGGCGATGCTGGTGGCTGATTCATTTCCCTGTTGTTCCAACCCCTGCACACCTAGAGAGGGCTGTGGGCTCCCCTGGCAGTCAAGGAGGCAAAATTTGCTCAGTTGTTCGTTGTTCTCGTCTTCCCCTGTTCCTGAGCAGGTCCAGAAGCCACCAGAAGAACCTCAAAGAACAGCAAGAAGGAACCGCAGCCACTCCAGCCCATAAGTCAGCTCCATTGGGTGCCCAGCTGAAGTGCCTCTATTGCAAACCCACTTTGTGGTGTCCCCGAGGAGGGGGAGATCGTGGACTACTGTGCTTCCAACTCCGTTTTGATTGCAATGTGATTTCCCAGAGCAGCCATCGTTTGTATGACTGCGATGGGAGAGACAAGAAGACTTTTCCAAGGTGTTGCTAAAAATGACCGAGGGCATGAATTTGTGCCCAGCATCACTTGAGCCCTGAAGTACTGGGGTGAATCTGCTGTAATGACAGTAAAGCTCCGTTTCCCAGGAGGGAGAGGTACTAAGGTTGCTTGGTAAGCAGTAAAGTTTTACAACTTGCTTCAAAAGAAGGCACAGAGGTTTTTTTCCCACCCAAAAAAAGCCCATCAGTAGTCAATGTTCAAACTTTCTACACGGGCCTGGGGGGAGGTGTATCCCCCTGGGCTTCACCCACATTTGTGCCTTAAAAATAGGTATCCTTGGGGGTTAGATTCTCTGTCCACCCCTGAGTCCCCTGGACGTGACCACAGGCTCATTAGGCTTAAATACCTCAAGCGAACTAGAGCCAGAAGAGGCACAAAAAACCCATTTGTGATCCCTTCGTCTGCGTCAGGAAGAGGAAAGAAAGCATCCATCTGTTGTTTAGTCCTTGCCAAGAGACCCTTTCCTGCAGGCTTCAGGTTGCACGCCTCCTGCAGAGGTTTGGCCACGCCGAAAGGGGATGTTACCCTGCCCAGCTGGGTTTGTAGCGCTTTGCCTGTGGGCAGCGGCAGAGCAATCCGATGATCCTTAGACTCTACCAGCTGGAAAAAAGGAGGACAGGACAGCCCCTAGAGCCCTGGAGTTGGTTAAGGGAGCCAACAAACAGTTTGTCCTTAACTATTGCTTCCCAGCGACTCCCTTTATAATGCTAATATCCTGCGGAGGAAAGAGTGCCAAGGAATTGCTCGCATTCCTTTCTGCAAAAACAAACCCAGTAAGAGCCAAATCCCCGACCCCACACATTTATCCTGAGCCCTGTGCTTGCTTTCGGGCTGTCGGCTCTGCTGGGCACGTTCCTTTTCTCTTCCAGAGTCACATCCCAGCAGCCCAGCTCCGCTCCCGATGTAGTTGCTTTGCGCAATTTGGTGCCAGGCATCTGCTGGGTGCGCGTTGGTCTTCCCTTCCCACCGCTGCATCCCACCAGCCTCTCTTTCCCTCCATGTCAGGAGAGATTTAGGTTGGATATCTGGAAAATTTTTTACACTGAAAGGGGTATTAAGCATTGGAACAGGCTGCCCAGGGAAGTGGTTGAGTCACCATCCCTGGAGGTATTTAAAAGACAGGTAGACAGAGCGCTTAGAGATATGGGTTCATGATGGGTTTTGTCAATGGTTGGTTGGACTAGATGATCTGAAAGGTCCCTTCTAAACTAGGCAACTCTATGATTCTATGTCGCTTGCAAAGTCTCGAGCTGACATTGGTCTGAAATTCTCACAAGGGAAAAGGGTCTGAGGGAATATTTCCTGTGTGGCAGGTGTCTGAAGCCGGAGGAGGTCTGCGCCCTCCGCTCCCAATGAGGTTGGGTTGAACATCAGGGCACCTGCAGGCACGGAGCAGCACTGGCTCTGAGCGTCTTCAATTTAGGAGCAGGGGTGCTAGCAGGAGAGAGGCTGAGCCTTCTGTCCACAGCTGCCCAACCCCGGCCCTTGGCCCGCTCCTTGTGTCCTGCTTCTTGCAATGCCCCTTCTCCCTTGGGAACCACCTGCCATTGGGATGCTGACAAGGGATGGGATGAGCCAAAGAGCATCCTGAGAGCAGAGCACAGTCCTGGCAAGCCAGACCAGTGCAGGGTTAGATGCAGCCCAGGCACCAGAGGAGGAAGATGAGCTGGGGAGACCTTTCTTGCCTCCTGCCAAGCATCACCCTGTGCAGGAGCCCTGCCTTTGGGGGGCTCCTCCTTCAGCCAGGAGTACTTCACTATGGCTGCTTTCTACCATCAGCTAGGAAGGCCTGAGTTCCTTCCTGGTGAGCAATTAGCTCTAATTAACACACAATTAGAGGGCTTCTATTCCATTATACCCAACCAGTGGGATTGGAGCCACTAATCACCGCACTGATGTGGCAGCAACCCAGCAGATTGCAACCCTGAGGTGAACCCATATTTGCAAGTCCTGCCAATTTCCTGCTCCCAGTCCACAATTCCCTTCTCTAACCATGGTCCAGAGACCCAATGAGACTGAACATCTGGTGGCTACAGTGAAAGCTCCCTTTAAATAAGTCTACTTTTCTGAGGCAGGGTGTTCCTTGGTCAGCTGGAGATTGCTCTGAATTCAGATGAGCAAATTCCCTATATGAGGGACAATTCATGGATGCCCAGTCCCTGGAGGGGTTCAAGGCCAGACTGGATGGGGCTTTGGGCAACCTGCTCTAGTGGGAGGTGTCCCTGCCCATGACAGGGGTGTTGGAACTAGATGATCTCTAAGGTCCCTTCCAACCTAAACCATTCTATGATTCATTCTATGATTTTAATTACAAGATGAACACATGAGGACAATGCTGTGCCAGAGTGAGATATTCTGCCCATGGGCTGGCACTGTAGCTTTATGGAAAAGCAGGGGAAAAAAAAAAAAAAAACAGGTCGTACTGAGTTTGTGTTCCTGTACAAATCTGAAAATAATTGTTCAGGGGACAGATGAGAACATAAAGCAGAATGGAAATACTTTTATGTTGTTCAGGCACTTAATTTCAAGGAAGACGTCCATTGACAGAACATCGCAGGGTGCACGGTGTTTATCAGCCCCTCAATTTTCTTTGGCACTGGGGCCATAAACAAGAACAGAGCGGCACCAAGTCTCTGAAGTCCAGAAGAAGTCTCTTGGCCTGGGAAGGACTCTGTAAATATTAGGACAGACGCTATCTTAAAAGGCTCAATGCCTTTGATTATGTTCCCGTGTCTAGCTTCCTCCATTTATTTTTGTCTCATCATCTCTAATGTTGAACTGTATTGCCTGTAGAGAAGGTTGTGAACTGAAACACCACTGCAAGTTTCTTCTGATGGAGCCTGAGCTCCAGCAGAGAAATTGGCAGTTAGATTGGGAGTGGTATTTCCAGCCACAGGCTCAAAAGACGAATTTTTTTCTAATGGCAGAGCTTTTGTGGCTGTGATAGTCTAGGGTCATGGGTAAGGTAAGGTCTGTGAGGAGACCTAATATCTTTTTTAACCCAGCAAAAACCTCAAGCCCAAAAAAACCAGTAAAAATTTTAGACATGCTGGGATTTCACGATATCTGTCTCACCATGAGGAGGTAAAGTGTTCCCAGCATGTGATAATGATTTCCCAAGTGACTTTAAGACTTTAAAAAATGAGAGTGGAGATTGTTTCCTATTCACGTGATTCTAGAATCTGGGGCTTTCAGTAGACATTGGGTAGGGTTAGGCAGACAGCAAAGTCATGTGAGCTGACATCATCTGTGTGACTGTAATGACAGGGGTGGGCTGGATGGAGAAGGACTTGTAGGATGGGATTGTGTAGGACCTGTGGGTTGAATGGAGAAAGATGTGTAGGTTGGGAAGGTATAGGACCTGTTGGTTGGGTGATACAGAGTCTGTAGGCTGGGACAGTCTTGTTGCTTCAGGTCTGGCTCTGGCCAGCTCAATAACACTCATTTTGGAGATCCTGTGCTCTGCTGCAACCTCTATGTGGTAGGACCTGACTTCCAGCTCCTGTCCACCAAATGGAGGCTGGATTGGGCCATGTGTCCCCAAGAGTAAAGGGGTCCCGTGCTATCTTATTGCTAATCTCCTGAGCCACTGCAGCTTATTGTCAGTGATACTAATGCTCCTTCCTATGGCAAGAGGTCTGTCATAGGGCCCTGCTGGTCTAATCATGTTCTCCAGATCATGGCAGTGTTCCCACTGACTTCAATGAGAACAGGGACCCAGCCATTGTGTGACACCTTTGATATTTTCTGTGACTGAAAGGAGCTATTTTTGTGTAAAGAAGGTCAAAGTGAGAGCAGGCACATGGGAGGAGGGCGGACAACTTCAAAGCTCAGCGCTGAAGTCTCTATGTGCAGGAGTGCACAGACCCATGTGGAGATAGCCTAAGCAGCACCAAACAACCTCACTTTGAAGGAGGATCCTGAAAGCTATTTTTATGCTGGAAAGGTCCTTCTAGAAGAAGGTTTCATAACTCCCCAGAGGGTCTCAGCCACTTGGCTTGCTCCTCCGATGTAAGTTCAGCCCAATCTCCTCTCTCTGTGTCACTGCAGTGTGATTCTGCATTATCTAGATGGTTTAAAGGATAAAAATCAGATCATAGCACAACCTTGCATTTTACAGTTCCCTTAGCACAAAGCACGAGCACCCTGTGGCATGTGTGAAGCCACCCTGCTGGCCTTGCTGACCAAGGATGATGGCTATCCAGGCTGAGCGTGGTGCCCTGCCTGGGCTGAGCCTGAGGCCAACACATGGTGGGGTTTCATGTCTGTGTGCACATGTGCAATGCTGCCTGGTGGAAAAGGACTTGGGGGTTCTAATTGACAAGTGGCTGAATATGAGCCGGCAGTGTGCCCAGGTGGCCAAGAAAGCCAACGGCATCCTGGCTTGTATTAGAAATAGTGTGACCAGCAGAAGTAGGGAGGTGATTGTCCCCCTGTACTCAGCACTGGGGAGGCCACACCTGGAGTATTGTGTCCAGTTTTGGGCACCTCAATCCAAGAGAGATCTCGAGGTGCTGGAGCCGGGGCAGAGGAGGGCAACGAAACTGGTGAAGGGCCTGGAGAACAAATTGTACGAAGAGCGATTGAGGGAGCTGGGACTGTTTAGTTTGAGGCAGAGGAGACTGAGGGGAGACCTCATCACTCTCTACAACTACTTGAAAGGACACTGTAGAGAGGTTGGTGCTGGTCTCTTCTCCCAGGTAATTAGTGATAGAAAAAGGGGGAATGGCTTCAAGCTGCAACAGGGTAGGTTTAAACTGAACACTAGGAAAGAGTTTTTCATAGAAAGAGTGGTCAGACACTGGAACAGGCTGCCCAGGGAGGTGGTGGAGTCCCCATCCCTGAATGTGTTGAAGAGTCGTTTAGATGTGGTGTAGGGGATATGGTGTAGGGGAGAACTTTGTAGAGTAGGGTTGATGGTTGGACTTGATGATCCCAAGGGTCTTTTCCAACCTGAATGATTCTATGATTCTATGATTCCATGACATGACTGAGACTGAATAGTGTGGCCACTAAACTGTTTTCCATGAGAAGTAACAGCTTGTCCTGCTGGTTCTGACCTGTGAGTGGCACTTGCCATCTCTGCGTAATGACTTTATTAATGTTGGCCGTACCTACACACCCGATGTGTTCATAGAGGCAGGAAGACATTCCTCCCAGCTATTAACCCTGCAGTTGGGATGTCTGCTTGACTAACTCTTCTTTACTCTGTCCAAGGAGCAATTATTAGGAACATAAAATTGACTGGAACATCAAAAGCAATCCTTTCCTCCGTCTGCTATTGGCACCTTGCATGAGTCATGCTGGCAAATCTGAGATTTCAAAAGGAGCCAGCAAGTGAGGAGTGTAGGGGGGAGGGAAGCTGTTGCTTTTGGGTTGGTTTTTTTTCTTTTTTTTGCAAGAGAGGTGTCAAAGAGAATGAATTTTGCTGTGGAGTGTCTATCAACTGCAAATTGTTGATATTTGGGGCAGACGTGTAATACCCGCTTAGAAACAAATGCTCAGTTTTGTAAGGGCTGATCTTGGTGAAAATTGCAAGAGAGTAGGGAGGGGGACTGTCTCAAGACGAGCATGGACCACATGGAGCAGTATCTCCTGGGGAAGCGATGGCTCCTGGAGCAGTGAGGTGCAGGATGCCACAAGAGCACTGCTCTGAGTGAAGGGCAGTGTGGAGACCTTTCTGTCTTCCTTTCAGCCTTATTCCAGACACAAGCCTTTTGAAGTCTGCTTTGATACTTGCTGGTTTTGCTCCCTGATGTTCCTTTGACTCTCTGGTTGCCCATAGGGTGGCCCTCTGTGCCAGTGGCAGGACCTGGAGGGTTGGTACAGCATGGATGCTGCTGCTGCCAGTGTGTCACAGAGCCACAGAATCACATGGGGTTGGAAAGGACCTCTGGAGATCATCTAGTCCAACCCCCCTGCCAAATCAGGTCCACCCAGAGCAGGTCCCACAGGAACGTGTCCAGGCGGGGTTTGAATGTCTCCAGAGAAGGAGACTCCACCACCTCCCTGGGCAGCCTCTTCCAGGGCTCTGCCACCCTCACAGCGAAGAAGGTCCTCCTCATGTTCAGGTGGAACTTCTTCTATTCAAGTTTGTGCCCATTTCCTCTTGTCCTGTCCCTGGGCACCACTGAAAAAAGACGGGCCCCATCCTCCTGACACCCTCCCTTTAAGTATTTATAAGCATTGATCAGATCCCCCCTCAGCCTTCTCTTCTACAGGCTAAAAAGACCTAAGTCCCTCAGCCTCTCCTCATAAGAGAGATGCTCCAGGCCCCTCATCGTCTTTGTAGCCCTCTGCTGGACCCTCTTCAGTAGTTGCCTGTGTCCACCTCCCTCTCCACTGTATCAGGGCTCCAAAGCCTGAGAAGGGAGGTAGTTCAGTTCATACCTCCCACTGCAACATGCCACAGCTGTCATCCAGAAACCAAGCATCTTTTTTGGGTGGCAATATTGCATGGCCTTGTACAACGTACAAAGGCAGCAGATGACCTTACTGCCTGCAAAGAGAAGCTGAACGTTGTCGTGGTTGAGACATGGCATGGGAAATGTGGTCTGCTGGGGCTTTAGGCCTGTAGGAGAAGTAGAAAAATAAGGCTACAGCTCCTGTTAAATGCTATCATCCATTCTTCTGCTGATGGTTTTCTAGGTTTGGACTGAAGAACGAGAACATTTTTTACTTCAGGGCACTTGCAATTTGCTGGTTTGGCTCCCTTTCTCCTCCATTAATACTTGTGCCGGTTGCTAACAAAAGCCTCACAGACACTTTCAACTTCAGCTCGATTTAGCTGAGACCCCAGTTTTCCATTTAAAATAAAGCTTCCAAGTGAGAACTTGTGCAGGCTATCACCTACTGGCTTTTGCAGGGGAGGAACTTGAATGTAAGAATATTTGAATATAAGAAGTTCCACCTAAACATGAGGAGGACCTTCTTTGCTGTGAGGGTGGCAGAGCCCTGGAAGAGGCTGCCCAGGGAGGTGGTGGAGTCTCCTTCTCTGGAGACATTCAAATCCCACCTGGACACGTTCCTGTGGGACCTGCTCTGGGTGGACCTGATTTGGCAGGGGGGTTGGACTAGATGATCTCCAGAGGTCCCTTCCAACCCCGTGTGATTCTGTGAACTGAACTCTGCCTGGCTCCCCTTCTCCTGACTGCTCTTAGAAACCGGGAGCGGAGAAAATCAACCCAGGGCACATGCAGGACTGTGGAGTTGTCCATCAGTGAGAAGACCACCACCTCTGCCCGTCCCCTGCCTGACTTTCACTGCTCACACACCAATGTTCCTCTTGCTCCCTCCCAAACAGCCCCTGGTCCCCTTGGCGTTACCAGGAGTAAACTCACACGTTGGCAGATGTATTTGGCTCCCCACAAAGAGCTAGCCAGCTATAGTTTGGGAAAACACTAATTGCCAAAACCTTTCCCTTGGAAACTAATTTTCAAGGGAAAATTAATTCCCTCCAAGCTGCTCTAAGCGCGCGATTAGCATCACAAAGGTGGGCTGCCATCTGAGTCAAGTGAAAGGCCATGCCAGTGCCTTTCGCGGCTCTCCCGGTCCTTCCAAGAGCACTCAGCGTGGGCAATGCCAGGAACAGTGTGCCTGCAGGGCTCCCTTGAACCCTGCACCGGCAGCGAGTGCTGGGTGGGAAGCCCACTTGGCCAGCACAGTGGGAAATGGCTCTCAAAGTGGGATTGAAGTGCACAAGAGCTGAATTATCTGGAGAGAGTGAGTTATCTCGGTTCTCGGCTGGCGGAGAGAGTCTGTTTCTCCTTGCATCCATAAGTTCTGTCAGCTTGGGTTCCTCCTTTTTTATCTGAAGGCAAGACCCTCTTCCAAAACCTTTCTGAGATGCCCAGTGGCAGCACGTGCCGGCTAACTTGGACAAGAGGATGGGGACATAGAGCTGCTGGAGCGTGTCCAGATGAGAGCCACCAAGCTGGGGAGGGGTCTAGAGAACAAGTCCTACGAGGAGAGGCTGAGGGAACTGGGCATGTTCAGTTTGGAGGAGGCTGAGGGGAGACCTCATGGCCCTCTACAACTCCCTGAAAGGAGGGTGTAGAGAGGTGGGGGTTGGCCTCTTCTCCCAAGGGAATAATGCCAGGAGCAGAGGAAATGGTCTGAAGTTGGGGCAGGGGAGGTTTAGATGAGATATCAGGAAGAATGACTTTGCTGAGAGGGTGGTCAGGCCCTGGAACAGCCTGCCCAGGGAGGTGGTGGAGTCACCATCCCTGGAGGTATTTAAGAAACGTGTAGAGGTGGCACTTCAGGGCACAGTCTAGTGCCTGAGATTGTTGGGTTGTGTCTGAGGGTAGGCATGGTGGTTTGGTTGGGGTTTTGGGGAGGGGTTTTTTGGTGGATGGACTCGATGATCTCAAAGGTCCCTTCCAACCATAAAGATTCTGTGATTCTGTGGTTCTGTGATGGAGATACTCTCTCCAGCTTCAGTAAGAGCAGAGCTGAGCTTAGGCTATTTTTGACCCCTCTCTCTTTTCCTGCACCTCAGTCATTGCTGCAACAGGGTTTTTGCCTTGGCGTGGATGCAGAACACGCAGCCTTTCCTGAAAATACTCTCTTGGGAGTTGTAAATGTTATTGCACGGGAAGTCTGGCAGTGAGCGGCAGAACCCTGCGAGTCACTGAGAGCATCCTGGGCAGGCACCCAAAGCATCTTCAGCAGGAGAACCGAGGAGGGGGGCGATGGCAGTCACTCCATGCTGTCCCTGACAGCTCGGCCGGTGGCAGAGCTGGTACCTGGCATTACAACGAGCCTCTGCTAAAGCACAGGTTTCATAACTCTGACCCCTTGGGTGGTTAACAGGAGGAGACAGATCATAGAAACATAGAGTCGTAGAATGGTTAGAGTTGGAAGATCATCGAGTTCCAACCCCCCTGCCATGGGCAGGGACACCTCCCACCACACCAGGTTGCTCCAAGCCCCATCCAGCCTGGCCTTGAACCCCTCCAGGGATGGGGCAGCCACAGCTTCTCTGGGCAACCTGTTCCAGTGTCTCACCACCCTCACAGCAAAGAATTTCTTTCTGGTATCCAATCTAAATCTCCCCTCTTCCAATTTAAAACCCTTTCCCCTTGTCCTGTCACTGCACTCCCTGACAAAGAGTCCCTCTCTAGCTCTTCTGTAGCTCCCTTCAGATATTGGTAGGGAAGTCATGATGGAAGTCATGATGGAAGTCAGATGGAAGTCATTTGAGACAATTGCATTTTCTGTCTCCTGGGCTTTCTGTTATCCGCCCAAATTGAGCTCTGGGTGCTGGAACTGCAGCTGCTGAAATCAGGCACTTTTTTCTGGCTGCACTGGGGGGACAAATACAAGCAGGAGGGTACACAGTTTCTGGGTGATGCAGCGTTTCCCAAGGTGGTAAAGCCCTCAACACCAAGGGAGTCTTTGCATCCACTCTGAGATCAAGCCAACCTCATGTGCAGCTGGGCTGGGGCTCCCTCCAACAGCCCAGTCTTCTGCACGACCTCTTGCAATGCAACAGCCCTGAGATATCTAGCAGACTGCAGCAAGCTTCTTCCTCATGCTAGCCACTGTTAGACATGGGCTGTGGTGTAGCTGGACATCTGGGGAGAAAAATCAGCCCTCATGGGCAATCTGGCTGTCGTGTCTTTGCAGCAAGCAAGAAAGAACTTTGGAGCTCCAACAAAAAAAAAAGATTTGGTAGGCACAGCTTTTGTTAGGAGACATGTCTGATTCTATGCAAGATAGCTCACCACAGAAGTGGCATAATTCATAGAATCATAGAATCATTGGAAAAGACCCTTGGGATCATCAAGTCCAACCATCTACCCCACTCTACAAAGTTCTCCCCTACACCATATCCCCCAACGTAGCATGTCAATGACTGTTAAACTCATCTGAGGATGAAGACTCCCCACCAATAACTGGGGGGGATTGACACAAGCTGCCTGCAGATGTGGCAGTTACGTGCTATCTGAAGGCTGCCAAAGCACAGGGAACTGAATTCCTGCTCCTCAGCCACGAGAATGCTTTCCCATCAGCTCAGAGTTCAAGCCCACAAGGCGAATGCAGACCCTGCCTGGGGGCTGTGCAGTGCAAATGGTGTGGCAGGGGCTGACGAAGGCAGCCTTTGGAGCACAGGTCATGCAGGGCAGCACAGGACCCCCAGATGACCACAGGAACATCATCTGGAGTGATGCGGGATTTGAGGTTCCGCTTCCCCGGTGCATAGCTCAGCAGGGTTCCTGAATGCTGTTTATTCCAAGAGGACAACTCACATTCTTCAGTGATTTGCTGAGCTGTGGCATGTATTAGTTTCCTGAAGGATTCACATGCTTGGCAAGGGAGGTTTAGAAGCAATTTCTTTTTAATTGCATTTTTTTCATATTGTTTCTTTGCTAATAAATAAGTAGATTCCAGAGGCTTGACATCACTTAAAGGGAAAAAGGTAGGAAATGAAAACACAAAGGAAAGCAGAGCCACGGGCAGATGCATTGCTCCTTGCCTTATTTCTTGGCCAATTTTCCAAATGCCAGGCTCTTTCAGGATTTATCTGTATCATAATTCAAGCAACTGTCTTTCCATTGTACGGCTCTCGAGCAGCTAAAATATCTCCTTCACCCGAGGTCACGGCAAGCGAAGGTAAAAAAACATTATTTCATAACAAATTATGGAACCTCTTAGGAGACACCAATGCTCTGCTTCCATCTTTGATAAGAAGGGATGGACAGTTGGCATCGTCTCTTGTTTCCAGCAGCTCAGAGGCGCTATGATGTACGGACCCGGCTTTGGTGTAACCCAAGAAAAGGGTACTCTTGTGGAAATCAAGGCTGGATCTCTTTTGAAATCTTAACAGGCAGTGGAACTGATGTCAGGCATATTCAAATTTAAATGAACAGGTATCCTACTGCTTTTATCCATGGAAAAATCCTTAGCCAAACTGGTGAGAAGAGAACCACTATGTTACTAGGGGCTGCAAGATTAAGCTCTAAATGAGTTTTTAAAATAAGGTAAACTCCCTTGCTTTGGGGCATGAGCTAGTGAAGAACTGGAAGAAACCCTCTTGGCATGGTCATTCCATGCCTGCCTGTGTCCAGGTTCTTTATACCTTTTTTTGGAGGCATGGCACTGGGCTAACGATGGCAGCAGGCTCAGGGGATTTAAGAGATACTAATCTATGGATTATTGTGTGTCTTTTTATAAAGGTTTTTGGTGCAAACCCTCTGCAGCAATGGTTTATAGAGGACTGCATTTAACGCAGGTTTTTGACTGCTGCACTTCTCATCTGTTAGCTAATGAGCTGCCACAAGCTCAGACCCAAAATAGGACCAGGCAGTGCTTTATTTCGGTCAAATGAAACACAAGAGCGGCATTTTGGTACCTCTAACTGCAAATCAACAGCAAGGTGTTGCTTACTGAGAGAAGTAAATTAAGCATTTGGACCTTGAGTCAACAGTGCATTTAAGTATATGCCCACATTTAAGCCTGTAACGGCAGCAGGGCTACTTCTGAACTGAAAAGGAGGTGAAGGCTTAATTACATCGCTGAATCACGGGCTTCCAGCGTGGAGAACTCGAATGTTAAATGTCAGCATGAAGGCAGATTCCTATGGCCGGTTACAAATCGCTAGGATTTATAATCGCTTTATATCCTGGAAACGCTGACAGCTTTAAATATAGCACCGTGGCTGTGATAAATTGCTGGCATTTTTTTCTTGTTAGCCTTTTGTAACTAAATTTAAGGTATCCATTTCAGCATGATCCAATTATGGAAGCGTAATCGGAACGGCTCTCCATGCGAGAGGCCACATTTATTTTTGTCTGCCAAGCTTAAGTCTGCATTTCTGAACTCATGATTTATGTCAGACTTTAAATTAATAATAAGGCATCTATCCGCAGGCAAATATTTGTATTGCAAGAGCCGTTGAGCATGGACTCAGCAGCCAGCCAAGGCTTCCCGAGCAGCCAAGATTCGGTTACAATGACAGCAGAGGTCCTATTTCAAACATCACCTGGCCTTGCACAATTATCATCAAGTCGTCCTTGCTAAGGAGAGCCTGGAACTAATAGCACAACAGCTTAAACTATTGAACCCCAAAAGGTTCATTAAACAAAAAACAAAAAAACAAAAAACCAAAAAACAACAAAAAAGACTGTATTTTAGTTAGATTTCAGCCAAGGTAGGTGCAAAGCTGAAAGGAAGAAACATAAATCCTCACTACACTGGGGTACAAGCTTGGGGACACAGCAGATGCAGGATCAAGTCCACTTCTCCACTGGCTTTTTGAGCAGTCCCCCTCCCCTGCACTAATCAGTAGAAAATGCACGGATTTCCTTTGCAAAGCTCTTTGAGACCTGCTGATGGCAGAAGCAACATAAGGGCCAAGCACTGTTGTCATGGTCCAAGTTCAAGAAACCTTCTGCCATTAGTCTTGCCTAGAGCAGCTTGTCCTGCTGCTAAGGATTTATTTTTTTTTAAGTATCTTCAGCTTAGCTGTGGAAATAAAATCATAGAATCTTCTAGGTTGGAAGGGACCTTCAGGATCATCTAGTCCAACCATCAACCTAACTGACAAAAACCATCACTAAACCATGTCCCCCAGCACCATGTCAACCCTTCAGTTTTCTTTCTCTTGAGTCAGTAATGCTTCCAAATAAGCAGAATTGCCTGAGAAATACCCAAAGAAAACTAGAAGACTTCCACCTTAAGCTGACAGCAAAACTGGACACTAAATGACCAACACTGAAGGATAAAACCACTTAAGCCCCAAATTCTCCAGGGCAATCAAGACATAAAAGTGTCGTGTTTCATATGTGATTACCTAAAAGGGTCAACTCTGAGTCTGGTAAATAATTTTGCAATTGCAAAGTAGCTCAGTGTCATAAGTGCTGCACGGCTCCTTTCCCTCAACTGCTCAGCAGAACCAACAGAGAAGAAACACGGAGTTTTGCTGGGACGTGCGTCACCTTACATTGCCTCTGAGTGGATGGCAAAGCTGCTCGCCTCAGGGGCAGAGATAAGAAGAGTTAAAAGGCAACACTTTCACTGAATGCCATGCATGACCTGCCCGGTTAAATGAGCCACACACAAGACAAACAGCCCTCCACCTTCCTCTTCCCATTGCCCAGATGTTTACACATCCACCCACGGTACTCAATGTTGACCTGCGATGGAGAGCAGAAATGGACCTTGCCGGTCAATAAGTGTGTTTGCAGCTTCTCATGTGTGGCACTGAGTGCTGTGCAGCAAGATGAGATTAGAGGTTTAGAGATTTAGAGAACAAGTCCTACGAGGAGAGGCTGAGGGAACTGGGCATGTTTAGTTTGGAGAAGAGGAGGCTGAGGGGAGACCTCCTTGCCCTCTACAATTCCCTGGAAGGAGGGTGGAGAGAGCTGGGGTTGGCCTCTTCTCCCAAGGGAATAATGACAGGAGCAGAGGAAATGGTCTGAAGTTGGGGCAGGGGAGGTTTAGATGAGGTATCAGGAAGAATGACTTTGCTGAGAGGGTGGTCAGGGCCTGGAACAGCCTGCCCAGGGAGGTGGTGGAGTCACCAACCCTGGAGGTATTTAAGAAGTGCGTAGAGGTGGCACTAAAGGGTATGCTCTAGTGCCCGAGATTGTTGGGTTGTGTCTGTCTGTGGGGTTTTGGTTTTGGTTTTTTTTTGTGGATGTTGTGGGGTTTTTGTTTGTTTGCTGGTGTTGTGGTTTTTTTTTTTGTGGTTGGACTCGATGATCTCAACGGTCCCTTCCAACCATGAAGATTCTGTGATCCTGTAACAGCTCCCAACAGCGTTCACAGAGCCCTGGTGGCATGGTGTTCTTGATCCCTCCCCTTTCAATTCTGCAGGCACCCTGTCTTGTTCAGGGTCTGAGTTGCTCCCAAGGGGATTCAGGAAGATGCCTCTTGTTACTCGAGCGGAAAGATGCTCAATGCAAACTGGGGACTGATGGGAGGCAGAGAGAAGTGATGCCAAAGCTTCCCTCACTGACTGCTTCCCTGTTGGTGCCACCAGGGTCTTCTACAGTTTAGGCAAGTCTCTGAGCCTCCCAAAACAATTCTTTCAGAAAGAGCAACAGGAAAAGCCATGGGACGCAGCCGTGCTGCTGGCTGGGTCTGGGGCAGCAACTGCCTTGTCCCACTTAAGCTGCTGCATCCAGCCTTGTTCCCTGGCAGTCTGACTTCCTATATACTTCACCAGGACTCCGGCCACCCGTGATCGTGTGGGTAGCCATCTCACAGACCTGGAGCTCCCACATCAGCATCCCCGACCCGCTTTCAGAGGACTTTGACCACCCACTCTTTTTGCTGTTAGTGACTCCCCTCTCTTGCTCAGCATAAGCCTAGATGTCCCAAGAGCCACTTGGATCCCAGGTCTTACTCTTGTGGACCCATTCAAGATGGATTGGGCTCCATTTCATTGCTAACAGCCCCATTCCCCATCACTGGTGGACGGTCTTATTAATAATGAAGTTAATGATGCTTTGAATGACATCTGCACGTTCCTCTCCATTGACTCGGGGCTGTGGGAGAGTTCATCGGCTCTATTTCTGCTTTTCCTCTTTGATTTTTCTCTGGGAACTGCCAGCTTCCTTTAAGTCATTTCCACATGTCCACACAGCGGGGGAGGTTCTTTGGAAAAAATGAGGTAATCCAGAGAGGTACTACCTTGTTTTCAGAGCCACAGGGCCCTACCTGTGCATCTCGGGGGGCTGCAGCAGAGATTAATTAAGCGGTGAGTAAGCACTGCAGCTCTCCCCAGCCCGGCAGCCAGAGCAGAAAGCTGACTTCAGCAGAGAAGAACAACTAGGCTGCAGGGACGGTGAGTGATTGGTATCATATCAGGCAATATGAGGCCAGTTTGGGTTCATTAAGGAAATCAATCCTCCGCTGTGAAGATAAGAAAGAAGGGCTGGACAAAGGGAAAAAAAGACAGCATCAGTCATGGTTTCTGTTTGACTCTCCTGCATGTCCTCTGCAGTGCCCTGGAACCACCCAAAGGCACGTCTCTGGCAGGGACCTGGGACTGGCAATTAAAGCTTTGCCACCAAGCATTGGGAACTCATTACAGGTACCTGCTCTCCTCTGAGCTCATTAGCCTCAGCACCCATTAGGGTGAGAAAACAGGAGCGTCAAAAGCACCGTGCACTCAGCCTGGGTTAGGTGCTCCATGAGGAAGGCATTGCCAGTGGTCCCCATTCCTCCCCAGTGCCACCAGCGCAGCAAACCCCAGCCTGGCTGGTGTCTCTGCTCCATCCTCCATGTTCCCACAGGGCACCACCAAGGAGCACACGCTTGGGACACCTGGCTGCACAGATGTCCCATCAGCTGGGAAATATAGTCCCCCCACCTTTGATGCTCAGCGCCTTATGCCTGTGTCCATTGCTCAAAGCCTGCTCTAATGTTCTCCTGCACCTGAGAAAACAGGACAGCACTATGTTTCCAGAGGTCCTAGAATCAGTCCTTCTGGAGGTCACGATGTTTTCTTTTCACTGTGCTGTTTCACACTGTGCAGGGCAGGCTACTAGCCATTTCAGCCAGGCATTTATCCAGAGCCTGAGAAAGAGTTCCTCAAACCAAGATGCGATTTGGTGGTGGGAAGGGACCCATTTCCCCAGAGCTTGGTTCATAACTGCAAAGTGGTTCCCAAGCTGCTTTGCCAAAAATGAATTGGCGACCTCAGCATTAGACTGTCACAGATGTTAAAGTCACTGCTGCAAAGAGAAAACCCCCCAGAATGATGCCTCCATCGGTTCAAGCTGCTGCTGAAAGGAGCTGCCAGCTACCAGCTCACAGCCCAACCTGTCCTCAGGCTTGGCGGGGACGTTGCATAGGGGACATAGGGCAACATTGCCCTCGGGTGTCCCCAGCTGGCCCAAATCAGTTTGATGTAATTCATTCCTCACTACTTATTAACATCATTAATACGGCAGAGCCCATGAGTCTTGCAACACCACTTTGTCTTCCATCTGCTTCCCCTGCAGGTGGTACAGTTTTCTCCTCGGGCTTTCACACCGCCTTCACTCCCACCCCGCTTAACTGAATGTCTTCCCCTACATCCTTTCTCGCCCTGTCTGGTGACAACTCAAAACCCAGTATGGTTTGTATCAAGGTCAAAACTGGCTGACAGACTTGAGAAGATGGGCAGGCATTTGCTACGAGACAGCCTGACACTGGTGGAGACAGATGGTAGAATCATAGAACAGTTAGAGTTGGAAGGGACCTTCAAGATCATCCAGTTCCAACCCCCCTGCCCTGGGCAGGGACACCTCCCACCACACCAGGTTGCTCCAAGCCCCATCCAGCCTGGCCTTGAACCCCTCCAGGGATGGGGCAGCCACAGCTTCTCTGGGCAACCCGTTCCAGTGTCTCACCACCCTCACAGCAAAGAATTTCTTTCTGGTATCTCATCTAAATCTCCCCTCTTCCAATTTAAAACCGTTGCCCCTCATCCTGTCATCCCACAGTTGACAGCTGCAATTTGTTTTTTCCACATAGGAGGCTGAAGTATTGAGGTATTCCTCATTCAGGGCAATGCTGGTATGGGTTTTCCCTCTCCAGCTTGTTTGGGGGTTCAGCAGCAATAACCAGACACAAGCCCATTTGGTGGCACTGCCCTTATTTCTTGTGGGCCCATCGTTAGTGAAAAGTCATGTTAAACGGCAAAGTGTGATGCTTTCCTTCCCTTGAGGATGACCTGAGGTCTTCTCACTTCTGCTCAGAGCCTAAGCGCAGCAGCGCTGAAAGAATGTGCCCGGACAAGCTGCAAACTTTGCAAGTCTGATATTAAAAAGTGAAGACGAAGGTGCCCCAAGGCACGAGAGAGCCCACAGACCACTGACCCCAGGACACGGGCAGCAAACACTGTTGGAGCTGCAGTGCTTTGATTTTCAAATAGCTCATGTGTTCTCTCCTCACTAGGACAGAATAGACTCGGCAATTATTTGTCCATGGTTTTTCTAACTCAGGGCTCTCAGCCTTTGCTTTTCCCTCTGACAAATCTTGCCGTGCGAGGGGCAAAATGATCCATGGCAGCTGGGACAGTTGTTACAACAGTCTGAGCCTTCAGGAGGCTCTGTTTGCTTTTAAAATGGTCTCTTCCCTGACCCTTTAGAGCTCCTTGTTGGTCAACCCACCTCATCTGTTCCGAGGCGGTCCGCTGCACAGACCCAGACCAGGCTTAATGTTCAACTTGCAAAGCAAGGAAGCAGAAAGGATCACCGAACCCTTTCCTTTGGGCAGGGGGTTTCTCACAGACGTACTCAGGCTCCTGTTAGGGCTGAATTACCAAGTCAAGCCATAGGGCACCTGCATCACTGCCGAGCAAGTTGACAAGAACTGGGGAAGAGCACAGATCCATGAACATTGCTTCTGACCAGCTCAGGGATGCAAACCCTTCCCCTGAAAAGCTTCAGAAGCGTTTATCAGACAGCCCTAGGGCTCCACGATGACTTTTCATCTCCTTTGCACCACACATGAATCATAGAATCACAGAATGATATGGGGTTGGAAGGGACCTCTGGAGATCATCCAGTCCAACCCCCCTGCCAAAGCGGGTCCACCCAGAGCAGGTCCCACAGGAACGTGTCCAGGTGGGGTTTGAATGTCTCCAGAGAAGGAGACTCCACCACCTCCCTGGGCAGCCTCTTCCAGGGCTCTGCCACCCTCACAGCGAAGAAGGTCCTCCTCATGTTGAGGTGGAACTTCTTCTATTCAAGTTTGTGCCCATTTCCTCTTGTCCTGTCCCTGGGCACCACTGAAAAAAGACCAGCCCTGTCCTCCTGACACCCTCCCTTTAAGTATTTGTAAGCAAATGGTGATAACCATGGGTCAGTTCTGCAGGAACGAGGCCAAAGCAGCCCTGTCCAGGGCCACAGAAGAAGCGCGCGGAGCCATGCGTGACCTTGAAGATCAGCTGAAACAATGCCAAGAGAACTCACGTGTAACTGCTCTCTTCTCATGACAAAGACACCTTTTTCTAATAAACAACAGCTTCAAAGAGGAAAAACCCCACAGAATGATTTTCTGTTCCGAGGTTCCTGTTGTTAACTAATTTCAGTATCAAGAAAGATTCCGCTGTCACCTCATTTTGGAATAACATCTGCCCCTGAGGGCCAAGTCTACTACGTGAATAGCAGCGACTGATACTCCAGCAAGTCTAACCCCAATAAAAGCCCAGCTTCCCTGGCATCTGGACAGCAAGGGGGAAAGAAATAGCAAATGCAGAAAACAAGCAATCAGTGCAGAGTTTATTTTAATAAACTCTTGTGAGTTAAATAATTTCAGCTCTGATTAGCACTGGAGATTTTAAAATGTAAATATTTACCAGAAGATCTTCAATATCCTCGTAGAGTCAAAAGGCCAATTTCTGCAGGCAGCGTGTCAGTGCTAGTTGCTATCGCAAACTCTGAGCTTTCAGCACTCTCAGAATTATGCAAGGAGCTTAAATATAATTATACTTATTACAAAGCCACAGCATTACAGATTTATTTGCTTTCTGTTCCAAGTGTAGGACTTCTGTGCTTTCTTCTTCCTGTGTGAGACTCAGATTTCTCCTTTAACCAAAGCTGTGATTCCCACTTAGCTCGAGGAGCTAGATTTAATGAAAAATAGCAAGTGGCATGATGCCTGCAGTAAATCATGGCTGTGAGACCTCCTGTAAGTCCCCCCGTTGTCTTCAGGATGTCTGTCTTTCATTCTCCTTCACTTCAGCAACCTTTTGTTCCAGCCCAGCGTGTTTGCACACAAGCCTGCCAGTCACCTGCCTTTCTGCTGGGGGAGGTCAGCGGGGGTGAGGACTGACCATTTGCATCCACGTCATGCACACAAAAAACCCTTACCTGCCTCATTTCACCCTGAGCTTCAAGCAGACACCTCAGGTCTTGCAAGCCTTCATCCAGACAGAGCTAGCACGTAGTGTGGCTTGCTCTGCCATGAGGGAACATCTGCCCAGGTTTGCTGGTGACACTGGTTCCCAGTAAGCTCTGGATATGTAGTCACATCAAAAAGAAACCTGTTACCTGGCTCCTTCCTGCCCTGGCTGGGCATGTTTAGTTTGGAGAAGAGGAGGCTGAGGGGAGACCTCATTCCCCTCTACAACTCCCTGAAAGGAGGGTGGAGAGAGGTGGGGGTTGGCCTCTTCTCCCAAGGGAATAATGACAGGAGAAGAGGAAATGGTCTGAAGTTGGGGCAGGGGAGGTTTAGATGAGATATCAGGAAGAATGACTTTGCTGAGAGGGTGGTCAGGCACTGGAACAGCCTGCCCAGGGAGGTGGTGGAGTCACCATCCCTGGAGGGATTTAAGAAACGTGTAGAGGTGGCACTTCAGGGCATGCTCTAGCGCCCGAGATTGTTGGGTTATGTCTGTTTGTGGATTGGTTTGTTTTGTTGGCGAGTCCTTTTTCCTTTCCTTTTGTCTTTTTTTTTTTCTAGTTGGACTCGATGATCTCAAAGGTCCCTTCCAACCACAAAGATTCTGTGATTCACCAGTTTACTAGGCACCTTATTCAAGAAGGCTTAAAGCTAGTCTTTATTAACAAAGGTGCTATGAATGGGCTGGATCCTGTCTTACCCTCAGGATTGCATCTCAAATACCTCACCACGGACACAGAACCTAGTGTGTACGTCTGCAGGTGGGGCAGGCTGTGAATTTGGAGTGAAGCAAAAGGAGCAGTCTCTCCCCGCTGACAAGTTAGCATCTTCTGCTGTGTGCCCACCTTTCTGCTGTGATCCCACCTGTCTTTCAACACACAATTTAGAGTTTTCATACTGTGGAACCAGTAGAATAGAATCATAGAATCATGGAATGGTTAGAGATGGAAGGGACCTTCAAGATCATCCAGTTCCAACCCCCCTGCCCTGGGCAGGGACACCTCCCACCAGACCAGGTTGCTCCAAGCCCCATCCAGCCTGGCCTTGGACCCCTCCAGGGATGGGGCAGCCACAGCTTCTCTGGGCAACCTGTTCCAGTGCCTCACCACCCTCACAGCAAAGAATTTCTTCCTGGTATCATAAAGAGGAGGAATAAAAACCGCTTGCTGACGTCCTTAATGCATCAAAAAAAGGTCCCTGCAAGTCTTTTTTTTTTTTTTTAAAAAATAAAAATCGGTTTCAAATTGAATCACTTCAATGCGAGCAGAAGGAGCAGTGCTCCCTGAAGGGGGCAGGCACTAGGAGTTCACACAGTCACTACTAAAAATGGTGGGTTTTGCTGTCAGGAATCTTGAGCTGAGAAACAGGCGCCTGAGCCAAGCGGGATTTTTGACCTGCTCCGATGTTGGACCTCTTCCCACTTAAAGTCCTAGGCTGAGTTTCACAGCAAGCCAACCATTTGATTCGGCAGACGTGCTCAGGCCAGACCTGCCTTTTAAGTGGTGCTGAGCCGTTACAAAAGAAAATACACAGTTCCACAATACAACAAAACCAGCTGTTCTTGAACGGCGGTCAAAAGAAGGACAATGAGTCTTCTCATGTTGGGAAGAATTAGCAAGCCTTTCCTTCCCACTGAGCCAATATAAGGAAGGGAAAGGCTCAGCAAAAGGGCTGAGCAACGCCGGCGCTCAGAGTAAACAGAGGTGAGCTGGAAAGTTGTCTCCGGGCTGAGCTCTCAAACAATGGGGCCCAAAGGGAAATGGAAAAGCAAATATTAATGTTTGGCCACTCACACGGCCCCGGAGAGAAGAGAACAATGCCTTCGGTTGGACACCACCTCGGCGTCTCCTCCTCTTCCCCTCCTACTGCAAAATGTCATCTTGGGATCCATGATTTCTTTGGATGAAGTTAGCAATCACCGAGGGCCGCCTGCTGCCCAGTGGAGCCCTGCTGCCTGCTCTTCCCATGCCAGAGTCAAGGACAGCTTAATTATAAATGTATCCCCGCAGCCCCCACCCCAAAGTCGTGGTCCTCCTCATGAAGCAAAAATCAGAAACAAGTGAGAACCCCTTTGACCTTGACTGTGGCAATGGACTCCCATCAGCTGGGGTGAGAGCAGGGCTTGGAGAAAGAAACACATGGACCCAGCTCCTCTTAAACCTGGCAGAAAGGATGAGCGAATCACAGAATCACATGGGGTTGGAAAGGACCTCTGGAGATCATCTAGTCCAACCCCCCTGCCACAGCAGGGCCACCCAGAGCAGGTCCCACAGGAACGTGTCCAGGTGGGGTTTGAATGTCTCCAGAGAAGGAGACTCCACCAGCTCCCTGGGCAGCCTCTTCCAGGGCTCTGCCATCCTCAAAGGAAAGAAGTTCCTCCTCGTGTTGAGGTAGAACTTCTTCTATTCAAGTTTGTGCCCATTTCCTCTTGTCCTGTCCCTGGACACCACTGAAAAAAGACCAGCCTCATCTTCCTGACACCCACACTTTAGAGATTTCTAAGCATTGATCAGATCCCCCCTCAGTCTTCTCTTCTCCAGACTAAAAAGACCCAAGTCCCTCAGCCTCTCCTCGTAAGGGAGATGCTCCAGCCCCACTGGAAATGCCAGTGGGCTCAACAAACCGGGAACATCCTCAGGAAGAGGCAGAAATGAGGTCTTGGCTTGTTCTTTACTTCTTCTCTGGCAGTGTGTCACTAATTGAGCCTGGCTTTATCAGACCTGCAGCACTTCAACTTGCCACTGGTGCATTAGCAGGACCGAGGTCCTCTCCTGGCCAGAGGACTCCTCATGGAGATGGTCTCCCTGGAGGGTGAGGTTCAGCCTCCAGCAAGGGCTGAAGCCCTGTGCTGGGGGGGAAACAGCCCTGTGGATGTCACCACAGCAGTGGCATCTGCTGAGTCTGAGCTCCAACAGACCCCCACAGAGAAAAGTGCTTCTCCTGGCTGCGCCAACAGCACCTGGGAGGATTCCTCATCAAGGCAGGTGATTAGCAATTGCAATGGAAATAAAAAGCAGGCTCCTTGGCCCCCTCTCCGTGGCTCGGCATGGAACAGGGAGGCATCAGGCTGCCTTCTCTGCCTGCGCAGGGCTGTGCAAACCACCCTGAAATGCAGCTGGGCTCTTATCTTGGCCTAATTGTTCCAGAGGCAAACGAGACCAAGAAGAAGAGTAGAGAGCCCTTGTGCTCGGCCATTTGATATAGGGGGTTGTCATGGAAACCGCTGCATAATTAAAGCCTCCTGCTCTGCTCTTATATGCTCTGGTTGTGTAGGAGACGGGCTGCATCCTTTAATCGTTTATCTGGGCTTTTCAGTTATTGTGGCTGTTATAAAGTGAGTTGTCACAGTTCCCTCTTGAAACCAGGCTGTTTCAGCAACGTGACCATGTCTCAGAAAAGGTGTGGCATTGCCAGATCATAGAAACATAGAAAGGTTAGAGTTGGAAGGGACCTTAAAGACCATCGGGTTCCAACCCCCTGCCCTGGGCAGGGACACCTCCCACCAGACCAGGTTGCTCCAAGCCCCATCCAGCCTGGCCTTGAACCCCTCCAGGGATGGGGCAGCCACAGCTTCTCTGGGCAACCTGTTCCAGTGCCTCACCACCCTCACAGCAAAGAATGTCTTTCTGGTATCTCCTCTAAATCTCCCCTCCTCCAATTTAAAACCGTTCCCCCTTGTCCTGTCACTGCACTCCCTGACAAAGAGTCCCTCCCCAGCTCTCCTGGAGCTCCCTTCAGATATTGGAAGGCTGCTCTAAGGTCTCCCTGGAGCCTTTTCTTCTCCAGGCTGGACAACCCCAGCTCTCTCAGCCTGTCTTCACAGCAGAGGTGCTCCAGCCCTCTCATCATCTCGGTGGCCCTCTGCTGGACCCATTCCAACAGGTCCATGTCCTTCCTGTGTTGAGGACTCCAAAGCTGGACACAGTGCTCCAGGTAGGGTCTCACATATAACAGTAATCAGATGTTTACTGTTTTCAAATAGGACCGTTTATCCGTTGCTGATCAGCAGCCACAGCTGTCCTGAGCTCTCCTTTGGTCCCTCTCCCCCAGAGCAGCAGCAAGGACAACTGCTGGTGGCCTCCCAGGATGCAGTGCCAAGCTGGAAGAAAAAAACCCCTAGCTGTTTGGTAGTTCAATGAGTACTTAAGAGCCCAATCATGACCAGCAGAGCAAGGCCATATAACCCTACACCACATCTGTGCTGATGCCAGTAAATCGTGTGCTGTGGGCACTTACAACCCCGAGGCCAACAGCGCAGCCAAAATCCAGCTGCCGTTTATTGTCCTGCCATAAAGGTGTCGTGCGGTGAAATGCTGCCAAATGCTGCAACACTCGGAGCACCAAAGCCATCCCAGATTGATGCTGGGGCAGAAAACTCAGCCTTTAGATGGGGAAGGATGTGTGAAAGCCTTTTCTCCAATCTCTCTGCAATAGCTGCTCCACGGGCTGGCACCAGGGGGAGAAAGACACGGAGGTGAGTTGGGGCTGACCTCTGGTAGAGAAGGTGGGAATCCAGGGGCACGCTACGTTCTTCTCCTCCAGCTAGGTGATGCACAAGCCTAGGTGCATCCTGTTGGGTGGCCCTGCTTTGGCTGCTCAGCTGAACCAAAGCCTGGCTGTCCCGGTGCTCAACAGGGGTTTGGCAGGGCCACCCATCAGAGCTTTTGATTAGCTGCTCTGTATGTTAATCTCCTATGTTGTCTGGGAAATAGCCATGGGTGAGAGGTGGCCGGCTCTCCCTCCTAGCCCCAAAACTGGGCTTTATCAAGTCTTGAAGAGACCTGCAGATAGTCAGGGACATTAGGTGAAGAGGGGTCTGCAGCCAGAGGAGGTGATGTACAATTTCGTGCAGGTATCTCTGCTTCCTCGTCATGAGCTGTGTTTGAGCCCATGCAGCCTTACTTTCTGGCACACAAGGAATCTTTTAAAACAGAATGGTTTGGGGTTTTTTCTTTATTTATGGAAAAATAAAAGGGGCTAGCATTTTTGTGGGGTTTTTTTTGGTGGTTTTGGGGGTTTGTTTTGTTTCGGGTTTTGTTTTTTTTTAATAAACCTCCTAGCGTGGTATGAATCACTATTTTATCATTCCATCTCTCACATTCTTTCCACAGTGGGTTGCAGTAAGTTTTAACTTAATAAAATTGGAGGAATGTACCAAAAACTCTCAATAGTGTTTTGGGTTTTTTTTCTGCATAGCAGCCAGTAGATCATGCTATGCACTGTAATGGAGCAGGTTCATTAAATTGTACCACTTTGATGTTATCTCTCTGACTGAGCTGCAGGAAACGCTGGGAAAACATGTGACAATTCCAGGGGAAAACATTTGTTCTGTTCATTAGTATGCATTAAAGCCTGGCTGCCTAGGAGCTAGTCATCACAAAATAAATAAAGCAGCTCTGATTTCAGGTGAAAAGCAAGTGAGAGCGTTATCCATCCTAACAGGTGGGGTTTGTTAGCTGTAAGCCATCCTCAACTTGGGTTTTTGCAGAGACCTCCAGCAACAACCCTCCATTGCTGACTGCTGTAGCCTGTGGGCAGATAGTCATGGAATCATGGAATTGTTGGAGTTGGAAGGGACCTCCTAGAGATCATCTAGTCCAACTCCCCTGCCAAAGCAGGGTTGCCCAGAGCACATCATTCAGGAGCATCTAGGTGGGGCTTGAAGATCTCCAGAGAAGGGGACTCCACACCCTCCCTGGGCAGCCTCTTCCAGGGCTCTGACACCCTCACCCCAAAGAAGTTCTTCCTCAGATTGGAGTGGAACTTCCCATGGTCCAGATTGTGCCCGTTGCCCCTCGTCCTGTCACTGGGAACCGCTGAAAAGAGTCCGGCTCCATCCTCCCTCAACCCACCCTTTAGATACTTCTAAGCTTTAATAAGGTCTCCCCTCAGCCTTCTCTTCTCCAGGCTAAAGAGCCCCAGCTCTCCCAGCCTTTCCTCATCAGGGAGATGCTCCAATCCCTCCATCCTCTTTGTTGCCCTACGCTGGACTCTCTCCAGCAGTTCCCTGTCTCTCTGGAACTGGGGAGCCCAGAACTGGAGGCAGGATTCCAGTTGTGGCCTCCCCAGTGCAGAGCAGAGGGGGAGAATGACCTCCCTAGTCCTCCAACCTGCTTCTGATACAGCTCAGTACAACACGAGGGAGCTGCAGGTACCTCTTCACACCCCGATTAGAAAAGCCCCAGAGTATAGGTGCTACAGTGGAAGTGACCTGGTGGGACACCAAGGGTAAGGTGCAAAGCCTGTGGTGGGGGATGGCCACCTCCTGGCAAGAGCTGAAGCAGAAAAAATGTCAGGGCAAGAATGAAGCAAGTGCAAGGAAATATCTTGGACACAGAGACACTGGAGAAAAATGCTGCAAGCAGAGTGAAAGACAAACTCCCTCAACCCTGAGGAAGACCGTAATGTTGAGCTGAGCCATGGAAAGGGGCTCTCTCTCTCTCCTCTTGGGAAGGCAGGCAGTAAGGGAAGAGTTTTGGAGGAAGGTTATTTTGAAGAGCTAAACCAGGATTTTCCAGGGCCATATTTAATGAAAAACACAATTTCTTTGGAGAAAAAGCCATGGAGGTATATCCAGTGTGGTTGTCCCTTTGCAGCCTCTCTCCACCATGTGCAGCTCCTCTACCAGGGTCTGTACTTGCTGGCAACAGCCGACCTGCACAGACCAACGTCTGAGGAGCAGGTAGCACCCAGATAAATGGTTTCCAAAGATGTGAAGCCCAGAGGTATGTCTTAGGAAAATGAGAAGTGCAATAAAAGGAAAGAAAGAGGGTACGCTCGTGTCTGGACAGGAAAAGGCCAAGGAGAAAGAGTAGGAGGGGAGAAGGTAGACGAGCATAGGGGGTCAGACTTGGGCTGAAGGTCCCCTCACCTGGGGAAGGTGAGGAGATAGGGCTTACCCTGGGGAAAGCACCCAAAAGAGACACCAAAGAGGCACAGACCACATCTGGGGGGAGAGGCGAATTGGGAGTGATGGACCACTCTTTGCCACTGCACATGCACGCTGGTGTGCAGGGTGAGGAGGTGAGGCTGCTAGTGAACCGTGGCGGGTCACACTTGATATTTTCCCCGTGGAACGTCGTGCTGAGCTTTAATGCATCTCCCGTGTTTGCAGCAAACAGAGAGTGCTGCTTGGATGTGCTTGTTCTCTGATGGATATCTTTCATCGCTGTGAAACACTGCATACTGCTTCAATAATAAACACACACACAGACACAAAAAGGCAGCTAAATCCCTGTTCCCCCCTCTTTATATAACAATTTATTTTACAGCCCAATTGCTGGCAGCAGGTGCAGTTACCATCAGACTTTGAGAATTTCACTCCTGGGAAAAGAAAAAAAACAACACAACAATCAATCAACAACAAAAAAAAAGAACATTACAAGGCTGCACTATCATAGAATGATAGAAACATAGAAAGGTTAGAGTTGGAAGGGACCTTAAAGATCATCAAGTTCCAACCCCCCTGCCCTGGGCAGGGACACCTCCCACCAGACCAGGTTGCTCCAAGCCCCATCCAGCCTGGCCTTGAACCCCTCCAGGGATGGGGCAGCCACAGC
The DNA here is from genome assembly GCA_003697955.1 of Calidris pygmaea. Taxonomy (NCBI): domain Eukaryota; kingdom Metazoa; phylum Chordata; class Aves; order Charadriiformes; family Scolopacidae; genus Calidris; species Calidris pygmaea. Next base: position 5,117,904 of record QJSC01005338.1, read on the forward strand.
TTCTCTGGGAAACCTGTTCCAGTGTCTCACCACCCTCACAGCAAAGAATGTCTTTCTGGTATCTCATCTAAATCTCCCCTCTTCCAATTTAAAACCATCACCCCTACCATAACCCATGAAGCACATCAAGGGTTCAGATATTAAATTTTGCTGGGACAAAGCTTGCCCTCAACAGCCTTGTTCTGAGAGCCTTTAAGTGGCTCCTCAGCACTGCACGGGAGCTTTAGAGCAGAGCCAGGAGGGTGATGGCCACTCTCACAGTGTATCCATCCCTCTCCAGGCAGAGCTGACATCGCTCCTTCCCAAAAGGGCTTTGCCCTTGCCCTGCTAGCCTCCTGATTTCTGTAGGGTGCTGGAAGTTCTCAGCACCCTTCAAGCACAAGCCCTGTATCCCATGGGGATAATGGTACATGATAACGCGGCAAAACCACGTATCCAGAGCTGGAAAACTTCACAAACTTGGAAGATTTTAAATCAACACAGAGAGCAGCAAAAGGAGGCGTTGTATCTCACCCTCGTAGGAGAAACGTGATGGCTGTAAGCAGGCTGTGCTTGCCTCTCTGGGAAAAGTTTGGATACAGGCACATGGTTTCTCTTCTGCTCCAAGAATGGTACCCAAGAGGAATATGGCTCATTCGATCCACTATTTTCCTTTGCTGTGTTTTTCTTTTGCAAAGCTGCCTACGGCTGCTCTGTGGAGGTGATGCTGGAAGCCTCTCCCAGAGCATCATCCTCCCAGCTGCCAGCTTCCCCAAACCTGTGACAAACCAGAAGTTCCAGAGACTCCCCAGCTCTCCATCAGCCCAATGGGTGAAAATCGGTAGCAGGGAGAGAAAGAGATGCAAACCAGCACTCAGCTGGGCAACCCAACCATACCGGCACCTTCACGTGTAGATGTCCTACATACATCTCTATATAGGCAGATATGGTGGCTTCAGCCCAACGTTCAGCTGCTGAATACAGCAAGAAGGAAAGGTTAGTACAAATCCATAACAAATTATACACGCGTGTGATTACATTGGTATAGATAAGGCCTCTCCTCCTCACTAGCAATAAGAATGACATAAGTGTAGCATGGGAACCAATGATTCACTTACACATCTGAAAAAAAAAATTATATTAAATTAGAATAAAATTGGTAGTTTTAAATCACTGATTCAAATCATGAGGTAAAACAGTGAGTGGGAACCTGTGATTTAAATAATTTCTTCTGACAATAAGGCAAGACAACTGCAGTCTATTTTCCTAGTGGACTTTCATTACCATCACACATTAATATATGTCTTAAATCAAAAAAGCTATTGTACTCGCTCCACCCCAAAAGCTGCTTTGCAGTATCAGCTTGTCTATAAAAAAGTTACTGCAAATTGTTGCCTTCTCTCATTTTTCTTTTTTTTTTTTGTTAATATGATGATCTATTTTAATACTGTCTGCGATCCCAAATGATTCCTAAATCATCACCTCTTCTTCCCCAGAGGCACATTCATTTTATGTTTTGCTTTCCTTGCTGATGGAAGGAAAAATGCCTGGTTGCAGACCTGCTTTATTCAGCCTTAATTGTGCAAAGTCACAAGCATGCATAATAATCACCATTTTGGTGTGCAGCTTGCCTTGGGATTTGCACTCACAAGGAGGGCTGAGCTCCTTTTTTCGCATCTTTAAGGAATGGAAGAAATTCTTTGGTGTAGATGTCCACCTCTCCAGGGCACGTGAGTACCACCCACCCAAACAGAGGGAGTAATGCAGTTATTTTTCTTTCATTCTTAGCGTGGAAAGTAATTTTTCAAGTGTCTTTTAATCCTCTGTGGTTTTCTGGGGCCATATTTCCCACCTTGAGCCTTGCAGATCATTGTGGCCTGAGCCTCCCACCCAGCGCGCAGGTCAGACACCCTGGCCTGGCGGTGGCCAGAAGACGAGGAGCTCCTTGGCCAGCACATGAGCCCACTTTTGCTTTCACAGCCTGGAGGGGACCTGCTGACCTCGTCACTTTCCGACAGGACACTGGGCTGCAGGACAGACTGGCTCCTCTGAGAAGGCGAGATCCCAGGGAGGACACATTGCCAAGGAGCATCACGTGGGAACCACCAGCAGGCAAAGCAATGGGTCCAAAACACTTGACCATGCTAATGGACATGGAATGGACATGGACACTCTGTCCCAGATATTAGTCCTCTTTAGTACTTTCTAGCTGAATTTTGCGATTTTTAGTGAGGAAATGGCAGCTATACACAAGAAGCTAACTATGAGCTATTTGAAGCTGGAGAACATAAGACCCTGCAGCAGGCACAGGCAGAGTTAAAATTATTAGGTGAAATCCTGGCCTTCAGAGAAGTCAACAATGTCCATGGCCTTCTGGCCAGGATTTCTTAGGCTCTGTTTTCCCTGCACCCCACTGAGCTCCTCATATTTTCCACTCTTCTGGCCATCCTGCAATCCCTCTATCCAGTCATCCATGCTGAAAATTGCAATGGTGAGGAAGAGATATTTATAAAAATAAGAGAAGACCATTTCCAAACAGTGAAGTGTTTCTAAGGTCTGGGGAAGGACATGAAGGTAGTGCTTAATTCAATTCGTCAGGTATGTGTTTGGAAACCAACCAAAAACTAAGCAAAAGAACCCCTTAAAGCTCATTAAGAGTTTTGTAATGTTTTTTTCGAAACAACATTGTTTTGTGGCCAGGAGGTGCAGCGGGTGAGCCTGCAGGATGGCTGGGCACAGAGACTGGACCTCCCAGCTAATGCCAGGCACAGAGGTTGGACCGGTGGGAGGGCACTGGCTGGGTGCTTCTGCACTGGTGTTGGCGTGGTGGAGCCCTGACATGGTGTAGTGGTGCCAGGAGAGCCATGCTGGAAGTGGATCCACGTCTACTGGCTCTACTTGGTCTTCAAATAGATCCACCTCCATAGGCACCACCACCAGCTGCATGAGTGATGGCCATCGCTGCAACGCAGCTGATGGTGCCTCCCCTCTGACACTGCTTTCTCTTCTTCCATGGTTTCTGCAGCCATCTCCTCTCCAACCCAAAGGTGGATAGCCACCCACCTTGCTGCTGTGGGACCTCTTGGTACCAAGCATTCTTGGCATGAGAGAGCCTCAAAGTTCAGCAAATTGTGGGCCAGCTGCCAGAGTCCTTGCATTTATATGACCCAGAAGAGAAGGCGGTGAGGTGGCTTGTAACACCAGGAGGCCACTGTGATGGTGATGTCTGTGGCTAAATGTGGCTGGTTTGGGAGTTGGGGGACCTGTGGCCTGAAAGATGCCCTAATGTAGGAGAAGGAAGAGGTTCAGGGGGGAGCTAAGGCCCCTTTTCTGGGAATCACTCCCCTGAACTATTCTGCATCACAGACAGAAGGCACAGGGACTGCCCTCCACCTCCTCTTGTGTGTCCTCATCATATGCCTGGGGTGTCCTGGATGAGATGGTGGCAAGTATGTTCCAGGAGGGAACATTGGGGGTTTTCAATGACCCCCCCACCCCTCTGACTCCCTGCAAGTGTTGCAGCCCCCCCATGCCCCACAGCGGTTGAGATGGGGCAAAGCATCCAGACGCCCCATAGGCAGGAAAGGGAGGTGCACCATGAGATTGTCAGTGTGCAGTGAATCATGGGAGGGTTGCCTGATATCACCTCACCTTCCAAACAGATTTCCTTGTCACACGGTCGCTCATCCCTCTTTAGTCTTCCCTAGAGGCTGGTGGGCAACTACTGGGGAGACAGACTCAAGGACTCCCCAAAATCTTCTGCTCCCAAATGGCCAGGGCATGGCTATTTTGTGTGTGCACAAAGGAGCACATGGTAGCAGCCTACTCCACGCTGCTGGAGGCAATCAATGCCAGCATCAGCCCTGAGGATGTGAGCGATGCCTCAGACACAATCCTCTGCTCCCATTGACCCCTTGCCTGGTGTTTGTTCCAGACGCACCCCTGATTCCCTCCTTTCTGCATAGACTTGAAAGACCTGCAGAGATGCTTAAAATTGTGTCACGGTGCTTTCATGTCACTGTGGGGTTGTACCCACCCCATCTTCTGCCATCTTCACCTGCAGTGATGTCTCTGTGTGCAGCTCCTCTCTCTTCCAAACTCCTCTTTGGCATCACACCAGAGGTGTGAGCCCTCTCCGGCACAGATGTCCCAAAACTTTGCAAAGACGCAAGCAAAAGGAGCTTTTGGAAACCTCTGCAGCTCTCCAAAGCCCATCCAGAATTGATGATGAGGTGATTTGATTTTTTTTAATGGTTTGAAAACAAGGGAGTGTGGTTCGGGTTCATGCTGGTGAGCAGGTGGCAGTAAAAGTGTTTTTAAAGAGAAATATGATTCTTTGGGTATTTCCCTGTAGGTGTTCCTGCCATTCCCTGTTATTTCCTGATTGCAGCAGTTCAAGTCACAACTAGCTCTGAAGGGCTGAAAAGGTTCAGGAGGAAAACCAACTGGTCTCGGTGTCTCTGGTGACCTCTACCAAAAATCAGAGCTGGAGATTTGCACGTGGGATGAGCAGACAGAATTTGTCAAAGACCTGAAAGTTGGGCTGAGACCACCAGGAATTAACAGTGAAGGTGCAGGATGGGAAGTGAAGGGGGATCGGGGTGGTGATGTATATCTCTCTTGTTTAAAAATGTGCATAAAACCAAGGATTTTTGTGTTTTCCACAAAAACTTGAAGCACCTGTCCTTAATTTTGCCCATTCTTTGAACACAGTTGGTAGGTGACATTTTGGGATAGAACGATGGGACAGCCCTGGGAGGGACCCAGGCAGGGTTTTGTCACATAACCTAACACAGACCCACATCTCCTTCAGGGAAAGCAGCAGAAAGAGGAGAGGATGCCTCTGTATTATTTTTCTTCCCAGACCAGGCTCAGTGCCAATGGTGCTGCTGGTAGAAACGGAGCGTGATGACAGGGACATTTTTAAAGGAGAACAAATCACCAGACTACTCTCGCCAGAGCTTCTTTCCTCTAGTCTAAGTGATGCTAATGAGGGAGGTCAATCCGTTTATATTTCTCCCTGCTACATAAGCTGGGACATCCATCTCTTTTGACAAGAGAACTCCCAGAGCAGACTTTCATCTTTTGGTCTGCATGGCTAGTGTGCCCCTTTCTGGGGAGCAAAACGCCTCCAAAGCCTGAGATGGGATGATACCCCACGGGGGGCTGGGTGCAGCATTTCTTCCCCATCACCCTTGCCGCCTGCAACAATCAGCCTGAACACCATTGCTGTTGGATCCCATGTCCGAGGTGGGGCCTTCAAGGTCATCTTGTGAGGTGGACATCCCATACTGCAGCTGGCTGGCTCCACTAAGCCAACTAGCAACGGAGGCAGGTACCCACGGGCAGGACTTAGAGTGCAGCAGGGCAAAGAGGGGATGCTGGTAGTATCTCCATGCAGAGACTAACATCTTGGCAAGCAGCATGTCAGAGAAGATGACTTGGGAGCGACATCTTCTTTCCAGTCCTGTCTCATATCCCAATCATCTCATATTCTAGCGACCCACGCAGGAAGCACTTCCATTTCCAGAAGTGCAGAGGCCAGACCACGCCACATGCCGTACTATGTTGGGTATTTGGATGAAACTCAATGTGTGTTCCCCTGCGCAGACAAATCCCTGAAGTGTGGGAAGCCAGCTTTCCTGGGAGAGTGCTGCCTTTCCTTCATGTTGTGGCAGCTCGAAGTGGCTCAGGAGCTCCCATCTTCACAGTAGCAAAGCTGGACTCCCAGCTCCTCCTCTACGGGAAATTTAGATGTTATCCTTTTGAAGGACTGGGCTTTTGGGTCTGTTCCCCTGCCTTTTCTCAAGAGGGAAGATGCTACCTCCACCAGACTGGATGCTCCCAGGGAGGAATTAAATGGAAAGCCCGGCTCAAACAAGAGGACGTGGCTCCTCCAGGGTGCAGCTCCTAATGGAAGTGGGTGGTGGATGCTGAAGTGTCCCCTAGGCTCAAGAAGAGCTGAAAATGAGCAAGAGTTGCTTGGGAGACATGTCACGCATTCCTGCCACCACTTTCCCTGCCATCATCATGCATTTCACCCTCCAGAATACCCACCAAAAGCTTAAAGTCTTTCCAGATCGCTCTACTGGAAAACCAGCTTGCGAGCCCAGCAGTTGCCCAAGTTGCAGGCACCCAATAAGAGGCAGAAGAAAGGGCAGAGCCACTACGGCGCGTGCTGCACCAGATGTCCCCAAACACCAGGTAGGTGTTTGCAGAGAAGAGGTTAAGAATACACAGCGTGCCGTGGCAGCACAGTTGGGAAAACACGCCAAGAACCTCTTGGTTCTTACCAAGAACCTCTTGCCTCTCTTCAGGAGAGGCAAATCGGGGTGATGGACATATTCTGCTTCTGGGACCACTTGCTGGGGCCATACGGGCAGGGATTTCACCCGCTGCCAGGTGGAGCAACGCAGGGCAGGCCACGTAAAATGGCTTTTGTCACCCGTGTAAAGCTTCATTAGGAAATAGCGGTCCACGCTATTTATCCATGCTGAGTCCTGTTGTGTTTGTCAGGTGAGGAGAGAGCCTGGAAAATGAGACCTGACGGCCACTGGGCACCACAGCATCCCTCCCCGTCACCCAAAGCTTTCCTCCATGATTAAAAAGCTTCTTGCATGTGGGAATGTTTCTGGGCGAGCTCCTGGCATCCCTACCTGGATCCCTGCCTCTCACCTGGTTATGGTCATGATTCTTACTGGTTTGGTTTTTTTTTTTTTTTTTGCCTTATTTAACAAGGGAAAGGTGTTTTGCGGGATTCAGCAGTTTTGTCCCAGGCTAAGTAAAAAGCCCTGTGGACTGACACTCAGTGTCAGCAAATTCCTGGCCAAACCATCTTGAAAATGCCATTACATGCCCTCCTGCAGGGCTAGCAACACCGACAACACCAAACATCCCAAGACCCTGGCTTGGTTTCTTAAAAATCCTCAAGATTCATTCACTGTTCATGGTTCTTACCTCTGCATTCTGCAACTTGCTCGACAACCATAATGTTTTTAAAAAAGTAAGTTTTTTTTTTACAGGGAAAACAAAGATTAACAATTAATCACTTCTCCCAGGTTTTAAGGCGAAGAATATAAATTACTGTAATAAATACAGTAAGAAAGAGTGGTGACACTATCTGTGTTTCAGAAGATCTGGCTTCTTGCTTTATTGTCACAGATTGACAGTAGATAACAACCCTCTTAGAAATATTAATCTTTGAAAAGAGGAAAAAAAAAAAAAAGCCTGAAAACTGTAAATTCTCTGGAGCATTCCCATTTGGTGAATGGGCTCCCCATGCCTGACACTAATTAATTAATCTCCTCAATCTAAATTGCTTCTTCTGCATCCCAAATCTACAAGAAAGCTTAAACAAGACCTGAATGCACAAGAGGGGAAGCTGGATTTATTTAAGGTATCGTTTAGTAGCAGCAATTTGCTATCTATGTTTTTTTTCTGTCTTCCAGATTGGGCTTGGTCTTTGGGGATGCAGCAGCCTCCGGGTTAACTGAATTTAACCCATTTGGGGCCAGGGATGTGGGCTGGGGATGGGTCTAAAGCAATAAGACTGCTGCAGGAGCAGCAGAGATGCAGCCTGAGACACACAAGTGACCTTCCCTCCGCCAAATCACGCTGGTGTTGACAGAAGCCACGCGTGAATCGCAGAATCACAACCTGGCTGAAGTTGGAAGGGACCTCCAGAGGTTATCTGGTCCAACCCCTCTGCCCAAGCAGGGCCGTGTAGAGCCAGTTGCCTAGGACCAGGGTGGCTTTTGAATATCTCCAAGGATGGAGACTCCACAACCTCCGTGGGCAACCTGTGCCGGGGCTTAGACAACCTCACAGTGAGAAAGCATTTCCTGATGTTCAGAGGGAACCTCCTGTGTTTCAGTTTGTGCCCATTGCCTCTGGTCCTGTCACTGGGCACCACTGAGAAAAGCCTGGCTTTGTCCTCTTTGCACCCTCCCTGCAGGTATTTGTACACATTGGTAAGATCCCCCTCTGCCTTCTCTTCTCTGAACAGTCCCACCTCTCTCAGACTTTTCTTACAGGAGTCCTGCTCTTGTCTCTTCCATCAACTTTGTGCCCCTACATTGAACACTTTCCAGTAAGTCCATGCCTCCTTTGTGTTGAGGAGCCCAGAACTGGATCCAACATTCCAGGTGTGGCCTTGCCAGTGCTGAGTAGGGGAAGCATCACCTTCTTTGGCCTGCTGGAAACACTCCTTCTAATGCAGCCCCAGGGACCATTCACCTTCTTTGGCACAAGGGTGACATTTCTGGCTCATGTTCAACTTGGTGCCCACCAGGACCCCCAGGTTGTTCTTCTGCAGAGCTGCTTTCTGCCTGGGTGACCTTCAGCATGTCCTGGTGGCTGGGGCTGTCCCTTCCCCGGTGCACTACTTCGCACTCCTCCTCCTCCTTAAACTTCCCGAGGTTCTGGTCGGCCCGTTATTTCTCCAGCTTGTTGAGGTCCCTTTGGACAGCAGCACAACCTTCTGGCGTATCGGCTGCTCATCCCAGTTTGGTGCCATCTGCAGATTTGCCGGGGGTACAGTCTGCCCCATTATCCAGATGATTAATAAAGACATTGAACAGATCGACCGGCTCCATCCAGCAGTCAGACACTTCCCCCTAGCGACACAAGAGCACAAGAACAAGAGCCTCACCAAGCTGGAATTCCAGCAATTGTAAGCAAACCTTCTATGGCTGCACAGGCCATGGAGTCGTTTTGGGGTTTTTGCCCTCAGCCTTTACAAATCAGGCTCTCTAAATGCAAATAACCCTTCTTCCACCCAGCTTCGTGACGCTGGGCAGTTGCTCTGAGGACCAGCAGGTGCTTGAAGTGGAAAGGTCCGCTGTCTGAAGGGGACTTGGTGGGGTGGTTCATCCCTTCACCGTTGGTGGGTGATCTCTACTTGCCTCCTGCAGTGCTGACGGCTGGCTGACCATGAGCCAGCAATGAGCCTTTTGTGGCCAAGAAGGTCAGTGGTCTCCTGGGGTGCATTAAAAAGAGGATGGCCAGCAGGTCAAGGGAGGTCATCCTCCCCCTTACTCTGCCCTGGTGAGGCCACATCTGGAGAACTATGTCCAGTTCTGGGCTCCCCAGTTCAAGAAGGACAGGGAACTGCTGGAAAGAGGAACTACTTTGAAGCAGAGGCTACAAAGATGATGAAGGGAATGGAGCACCCCTCTGATGAGGAAAGGCTGAGAGACCTGGGGCTGTTCAGCCTGGAGAAGAGAAGACTGAGAGGGGATCTCATCAATGCTAATGTCAATATCTAAAGGGCAGGTGTCAAGAGGAAGGGGTCAGGCTCTTCTCAGTGGTGCCTGGTGACAGGACAAGGGGCAATGGACACAAGCTGGAACACAGGGAGTTCTTTCTGAACATGCGGAAAAAGTTCTTTACTTTGAGGGTGCCAGAGAATACGCTACCCAGAGAGGTGGTAGCTGGAGATATTCAAAACCCACCTGGATATTCAAAACCCACCTGGTTCCTGTCCAGCCTGCTCTGGGTGACCCTGCTTTGGCAGGGGGTTGGACTAGATGATCCCCAGAGGTCCCTTCCCACCCCTACAACTCTGAGATTCTGTGATTGGTACATGCCCAGACCCCACAGTCTCAACTGATGGAGCCCCAGCATCTGCTGGTGGGTGACTGCTGCTCCCACACCGGCGGGGACCTTACTGGATGCAGTGGGTTCGATCCCTCCCTCCCCTTGGCTGCTTCACTGCAGAAGAATAATGGGATGTCCTTTTTGGCCCTGACCCCCTCGGACCGGTTTCGTCTCCACTCCCAAGCCGTACAGGGGGGCCCTTCTGTGCCACAGGGTATTACTTTGAGGGTGGCAGAGCCCTGGAAGAGGGTGCCCAGGGAGGTGATGGAGTCTCCTTCTCTGGAGACATTCAAAAACCGCCTGGACACGTTCCTGTGAGACCTGCTCTGGGTGGCCCTGCTTTGGCAGGGGGTTGGACTAGATGATCTCCAGAGGTCCCTTCCAACCCCATGTGATTCTCTGATTCTGTGATTTGTTTGGTATCAAATGGGCCTCCTGCCCAGCATTGCACAGATGGAGGAGGCTCTCCTTGTCTATAGAATCATAGAACCATAGAATCGTCTAGGTTGGAAGAGACCCTTGGGATCATCGAGTCCAACCATCAACCCTACTCTACGAAGTTCTCCCCTACACCATATCCCCCAACACCACATCTAAATGGCTCTTTAGCAGCAGGGACAGCCAGGTGCCAAGCCCTGTGACTGTCACGTAGGTGCCCACCGCTGCTGTCTGCCTGGCAACCAGAGAGCATCCGAATGGAGAACGCATGCAAGGGAGGCATTTATTGATTGCAAGGCATTTATTGATTGCAAGGAAGGCAAGGTCTTCACTTGCCAGTAAGCACAGGGGGCTGCCACCCAAGCATGCACCCCAGGGGCTGTCACCCTCCTTAGGAAATAATCCAGCACTATGGGGAAAACACTATGGAAATATGCAGTTAAAGGACTTTGCCCAGGGGTAGGTTATCCGTACAAGACCAAATATATTTTAGATTACCCCGGGAAGAGGAAAGCAGATAACAAATGCCCCGTGCTGTGTGCTGTTTCGCAGCCAGACCCTGGCACAGCTGGAACCTGAGCCCCAGGGGAGGATGGTTTGGTGGCTAAGCACTGCTCCAGGAGGGAGGTGATCCAGATTAATCTTTGCCACAAAGACCCCCTGCAACAGGCTAGGCTTTGTCTTTCGGTGTCAACAGGTTTCCCCTGTGAAGCTCAAGCAGGGGAAGATGCTGCTTTGTTCACCTGGTGGCAGGTCCCTTGCCGGTCATCCCTTGCCAGGCACCAGGGCAATGATGTGCTGGGTGTCCAGGACGCATTAAGAAATTCCTTCCCCCGGCTCTTAATCCACTTCTTCAGCCAGCTAGAGAAATTGGGGTTAGTAAATATAAAACACCGAAAGAGGGCAGCTTTTAGCTCAGATTGCTTCCCCAGCCCAGCAAATGTAGAATCACAGACTCATAGAATCACAGAATTGTCTAGGTAGGAAGGGACCTTTAAGATCATCTAGTCCAACCATCAACCTAACTCTGATTTAAAAAAAAAACCAAAACAACAACAAAAAAACAACAACCAAAAAAACCCTCACATCACTAAACCGTGTCTCTAAGCACTATATCAATCCATCTTTTGAACACCTCCAGGGATGGTGCCTCAACCCCTTCCCTGGGCAGCCCAGTCCAAGGCTTGATGACCCTTTCCGTGTAAAAATTTTTCCTAATCTCCAACCTGAACCTCCCCTGGTGCAACTTGAGGCCGTTTCCTCTTGTCCCATCGCCTGTTCCTTGGGAGAAGAGACCGACCCCCCCTGGCTACACCCTCCTTTCAGGGAGTTGGAGAGAGCGAGAAGGTCTCCCCTCAGCCTCCTTTTCTCCAGGCTGATCACCCCCAGCTCCCTCAGCCTCTCCTCTCTGTAGGTACTGGTGAGAGCAGAGATGTGCGACCAGGACACCAGCAGTGCCAGCCCTTGGCACCCACAGCTCTGAGCCACAGGATTTCTCCCAGCCTCTGGCTACTGAATCTCACAAACACCAGCATGGACCTCCCATGGTTTAACCGTAAAGCCCCAAAGCAGACTCCTTCCCAGGTCGTATTCCCCCAGGGTGACCTTCCCAAGGTTGACACCATAGTGAACTGTAGTGGGCTGTAGTGAGGGTGGTGAGACACCGGAACAGGTTGCCCAGAGAAGTTGTGGATGCCCCATCCTTGGCCAATTCAAGGCCAGGCTGGATGGGGTTTTGGGCAACCTGGTCTATTGGGAGGTGTCCCTGCCCATGGCAGGGGGGTTGGAACTCGATGATCTTTAAGGTCCCTTCCAACCCAACCCTTCTATGATTCTATGATTCTATGATTCTATTCTATGACACATTCTTCGTGCTCACCTCCCACCATGTCTACCCTCCTTCCCCAGGGGGAGCATCCCCCTGTGAGAAATTGCCTGCCAGCTGATAAGTGTCACTTGGGCTGTAATTCCAGCTCGGTGGTGTGAACATGCAGCTCCAGCCCCATTTCTACACTTCATTACATGGCCTGGACCCCACTTAATTTAATTACAGCTTCATTGCATTGAGCTGCCCTTTGGATTAGCAGTTGGGTAAAGTTTGGTGTGATACGAAATTGCATTGGTGGGGAATCACAGAATCCCATGGGGTTGGAAGGGACCTCTGGAGATCATCTAGTCCAACCCCCTGCCAAAGCAGGTCCACCCAGAGCAGGTCCCACAGGAACGTGTCCAGGTGGGGTATGAATGTCTCCAGAGAAGGAGACTCCATCACCTCCCTGGGCAGCCTCTTCCAGGGCTCTGCCATCCTCAGAGTGAAGAAGTTCTTCCTCATGTTGAGGTGGAACTTCTTACATTCAATTTTGTGTATATTCAGTTGTCTGTGGGTATCAGTGTCCCTTCACCCCTGTGCCTGGAAGGTCCTAAGCATGGGCATTCATTCCCCAGGCGCCTGGGCACATCTTGCCTTGGCAGATGCAATAATCAATGCTGCAGTTATGCCTCTGCCACTTGGAGGAAGGAAGCCAACAAAGAACAGGCACAATTGAGCCGGATGAAACCCTGAAACTGAGGTCTCCTCTCCCCCATGCCAGGGGGATGATCCCAGTTACCCGCCAGCCAGCCCCCCCCAACTTCGACGACCTTCATCCTTCCAGACTTGAGGCTTTGTTGCTCCGGGGGGGAATTTGGGGCTGGCTGGAGGGGAAGCCTGGCGTGCATTAGTTCAGGTGTGGATTAATAGCTGAGATCTGACCTCCTACATGATCCTGGTGTGTTGTTTTGTTTTTTTTTTTCCCAAAATCAGGCTCCAGCTGACTAAAATAGCTGTAAACAACTGTACGCCAGCTAAACACAGGTAAATCAGATCAGAGCAGGATTTTCCCTTCTGGCCACAGAGCAGCTCCTCTAAGGGGGGGAAAAAAATTAAAAAAAAAAAAAAAAAAAAAGGACAAGCAGCAAAAAAAGTACTCTAGCATTTGGAGGGGCTAAGCAGAAATCTTGAGATAATTCGAGATGCTGGTGTGCTGCTGGAGAGCACTGGGTGATTCATGAGCCCTAAATCTCCACCAGCCCTGGGCTTTCACTCTCNAAAATCAGGCTCCAGCTGACTAAAATAGCTGTAAACAACTGTACGCCAGCTAAACACAGGTAAATCAGATCAGAGCAGGATTTTCCCTTCTGGCCACAGAGCAGCTCCTCTAAGGGGGGGAAAAAAAATAAAAAAAAAAAAAAAAAAAAAGGACAAGCAGCAAAAAAAGTACTCTAGCATTTGGAGGGGCTAAGCAGAAATCTTGAGATAATTCGAGATGCTGGTGTGCTGCTGGAGAGCACTGGGTGATTCATGAGCCCTAAATCTCCACCAGCCCTGGGCTTTCACTCTCTCTGCCAAGCTTGCAGCTCTGCAGGCTCCAAGATTTACTGCCCTGGGAGCGGGAGCTGGGAAATTTAGGGTTTTTCTAAGCCTCCTGCTTATCACTGGCAGCAAGGCTAATCCACTAATCCACTTTTTTTTTTTTTTTTTTTTTCTTCTTGAGACAGAGCGGCACAGAAAAAATCATAGGGCAAAATCTGCAGCTCTGAGTCCTTCCCCAGGCAAAAATAACGTGCAGCCTTAGGCAGGAATTATGCCAGGGCAGGGAGTGGCAGAGACCGAGCGTTATTCAAGACAGGAATGAGGGAGGGATGTGTGAGCAAGTGTCTGCGGACAAACCTGAGCAACGTTATACATCATACCTGTGGCTGCTTAACCTTCCTGGATTCAGCATCCTTCCTCCGGTGTGGAAGTGTTTCAGCCTTCCTTTGACTGTCCAGGCTGCCACGTTATCAGGGAGCTCCAAAAGAGGCCTTCAAATTTCCTCCCCACCCACACTGATCAGTCATGGCTGCCCCATCCCTGGAGATGTTCAAGGCCAGGCTGGATGGGGCTTTGAGCAACCTGGTCTGGTGGGAGGTGTCCCTGCCCAGGGCAGGGGGGTTGGAAGTGGATGATCTTTGAGGTTCCTTCCAACTCTAACCATTCTATGAGGGCTTTCAGTGTGTGGTCCAGGACAGGACACCCTGCCAGGGACAAGTCCAGGTGTGTGCAGGTACTTTTTCCCCCCCTCAATTTTCACTTTGGCCGCATTCTGCTTTGAATCCCAAACTAATGCAGCGTCCTGGGGTAACAAAACCAGCAGGGTTTAAGTCTTCTCTTATCTCCCAGGACTTGTGAGCACAAAAGCAGTCGTTCAGAGCACTTTTTAAACCCAGCTGGAAGCCAGGGAGGGGTGAGGAGTTATTCCCCTTCAGGCACTGCTTGTTCAAAGGGTGCTGGGGGTCTGGTGTCATGGCTCATCCAGGTGGGAGAAAAGGGTTGATCCTCCCTCGCTTGCAGCCCAGGAGACATCTCACCAGTCCTTAGGTGTGTCCTGTGCAGAGCAGAGATGAGAGGAGGGAGTATCTTTTCCCAAATAACATCTCTTTTCTTCTGGGGTGCCCAGGGGTGACTGCCCAGGGCTTTCTTCACCTCCACCCAGAAGGGGCAGCTCTGGTTCCTCCAGCAGCCGGGGGAAGGGGGCAGGAGGTTCTCAGGGACGAAGGACCATCCAAGTACCCCTGCTAGCAATGTCCCTGTCACCCTTCTGAGGTCAGCGGGCAATTTAGGCACAGATAAATCCCGAAGGCTGCTGAAATCTCAGCCCCTAAAATGATCAGAGGAGGACCTACTTTCCTCACACGGGGTTTTATTCCAAGCACCCAGGCAGTCCAAGCAGCGAGGAAGCAGCTAAACTGAACCGTACTGTAGATGTTACAGGAGAAATACAAGTGCTGTTCTGCTTGACCTGGTGTGAGACAGCCCCATGTCCCCTCTCCAGTGCCCTCAGCTCCAGCAGTGGCTCTTGCTGGGCAAAAATGACGTCTGTTGTCCAGGAAATCATGGGAACAAAGGCAGGGAGCTCGTTGCTTTTGTCTCTGCTTGCTCAAGTTCCTCCTTCCGAGTTTTATGGATTGGGGGCAGAGTTACAGGCAGAGGTTAGGGCTGCAAAAGGGTGATTATTTTTTTTCCTTTTTGGTGAAAATCCCAGTCTAACCCACCAGAAAACCTTTGTGCCCACCTTGCTTTAACCTGCACAGCTGTACTTGGTCTGTGTGAGTTTGCAGAGGACATTTCCAGGCAGTTTCATATCCCCTTTACCCGGCAAAAGTCAGTAAACTGCCCCAGGATGCAGAGAAGGCTAAAAGCTTGTAAAGCTTCATAGTGGATATATATGAATTCATGGAGGAAAACGACCACAAAAAAATGTAATACACACCTGTCCTAGCGTTGTGCTCCTCCAACTACCTCCTCTCCTGGCTGCTTAGAGAGACACGATGCTGAGCAAGATGGATTTTGTGCCCACCTTGGTAAGGCTGTTTTCACATCAGCCCCCTTAGAGGAAGATTTTTTTCTCCCTCAGTTTGTGGCTTTTTAGCATCTCCTGGGGAGGAGGCTGTATAAAGCTGGTCCTTGAAGGGCTTTGCTTGGCCTCAGGAGGCATCTGAGGTCACGAAAAGGAGCTGAGCTGCCGCGCCGCAGATGAAAGGATTATTTCTCACTCCTGCATTAGGAGCTCTGTGGATTCAGTCATTTCTCCACCGTGGTGTTGCTGTTATCCACCTCTCCACCCCTTCCTCCATCCTTCCCTCTACCCAGGAGCTCCTGGGGACGGGAGGGTGTTCCTCTGATCCACGAGGCTTCCTTGGCCCCGAGAGCCCTCACGGTCAAACAGGCTGGAGCGAGTAGGGATGGAGGACCCTGCCCCGTGGGACACAGACCCTCCCTGCACAGGGTTGAGCACAGGTTGGGTGAGACAAAGCGTTGGAAAGGACCTTCTAGAGATCATCCAGTCCCAACTCCCTTGCCAAAGCAGGGTTGCCCAGAGCACATCACTCAGGAGCATCCAGGTGGGGCTTGAAGATCTCCAGAGAAGGGGACTCCACACCCTCCCTGGGCAGCCTCTTCCAGGGCTCTACCACCCTCACCCCAAAGAAGTTCTTCCTCACATTGGAGTGGAACTTCCCATGTTCCAGCTTGTGCCCGTTGCCCCTCGTCCTGTCACCGGGAACCACTGAAAAAAGCACCCCAGTGAGGCTACCTCCAGAAATCACTCAAGAAACTGGCAGCAGAGGTGTGAAATGAGCGTTTAAAGGGATAATCTTCTGTGAAATGTTCAGTATCTGTCTCTTTCCCATTATTTCCCAGTGCCCCTTTGCTCTCCCCCATTAACCCTTTCAGTGGGGATACCTGGCCGTATCACACTGCTTCTGCAGCCCCACAGGGTAAAACACTCCTTTCCCGGGTGTTAAATCACCATTAAATCCATGATGATGCCCTTTTCACTCGGAGTTAATATCCAAAAGGCTTCTGTGGGACTCGTAGGCTATTCATGGAGTGGGCTGGAAGGTTCTTGGAAAGGGGGTGGATGAAGGCGGGAAGGAGAGTGGCCCAAGAAAAGGATGCTGAGCACACCAAGGGCAGGTGCACCATCCCCAGAAAGCCTCCCCAAGGGCTTTCCCCCACCGTCAAGGCTCCCAAAAAGGGATGAGACTTTCCTACACTGGATTAAGCACTGCTGTCTCTCCCAGCTTGTGAGTGCCTAGGATAGCTGCTGCTTGGGCAGTGCCCATCCATAAAAAACCGGCAGAAGAGGGGACCAGCCTCCCTAAACCAGCTGGAGATGCCAGGTCCTGTGTCTTGTCCCACCATCAGCGTTTGGAGAGGTGGCTGCCACACTTTTGGCTCTTGCTGCAGCCTTCGGGGCTGTTTCTGCATCCCAGGAATTAGTCACGGGGAGGATGCTATTAATTAGCCTCAACGATCCCCAAGAACGGGGGCAGCCCTAATTACAGCCCTCTCGCCTGTTAACTTTGTTTGGGCTGATGTTTCTGCTTTTAATGCAGAAACAAAAGGGAGCAGACTAAGATAAGTGATGTTATTAAGAAGCAAGGGGCAGGGGAAGGAGGGGGGAGCCTGTACACTCCAGGGGCTGGGGTGCTCTCTGCGAACCAATTTCCCTCCCTCCGAGTCACCAGATTTGCCAAAAAAAAAAAACCCGCTGGTAAAAGCCGCTGCTCTAAGGTTTCGCTTTGCCCGGGTGATAAAGGGCTAATTGGATTGCAGATTAAAAGTCACTATTACGGATAATCCATAAATGGGCTGGGGAAGCACAGGAATCACTCCTCTGGGCAGGGAGCTGGTGGATGTGTGCGGGCTCTGGCCCTTTGTGTCTCACCAAAACAAAACAAAACAAAACAAAAAAATATATACTTTGAAGCGCAAGATGAGCTGAGGGAAGGGAGATGGGATGGGATGGGGGGGGGGAACACGACTGAGAAGAAATAATTGCCATGTCTGAAAACAGTTACTATGGCAGCAACAGTCTTCTTGCTGCTGGAGTGAAATGTTGGGGACCAGCTCGCAGTGCCTTTGTCAGATACTCGGCAGACACACATTTAGATGCTAATGCTGGCTTTAACCTTGGCTGCTTAACCTTGATGTGATGGAAAAGGAGGGGAGACAAAGCAGAAGTGGGGCGGGGGGGGCGACTCACGGAAAAGATGGGTTTCCTCTCCTTAAATTTGCCGCTGAATGGACTTGGCAGCTTCATCTCAGCTGCGATTAACACTGTTATTTCTGCTTTTAATATTCAGCGGAGATCTTATCAGCTTATTTATGGATAGCTGGCATTAGCTGCAGCATAATTCACCACTGCAACGCCCCTCTTTATCTCTCCATCCCCTGGGATCATCTGATATAAGGCTGTTTTTTTCAGAACATCCCCAAGGTTTGATCATCCTGTCTATCTAATCTTGCCTTTATTTATAACTCGCAGTCAATGCTGGGGTGAAAAAAAAAAAAGAAGCAGCACAAAGGAGAGAAGTCTCCCCTTTGGACTTTGGCTGTTGGGGGGGGGNTTTTTTTTTCTCTTAATGCTCTAGGTCCTGGAGTCAGGTGGTCACTCACAGCTTTCTCCACTTGCCCTGGGAAGCTCATTCCCTTTATGTGGCCGCAGAATGAAAAAAAAAAAAAAAAAAGCCTGATACCTCATGCCGGCTCGAAGGCAGCCCTGGCACAGAAAACATTTTCATTTTTTCCAGCCTGTGCCTTGCTTTTCGAATGACTGTGCGGAGCACGGAGGCGATGCCACCTCACACCTACCAAGGAGCATGTCTCCCAGGGGAGGATGGAGCTCCCTGCACTTTTCAGGCTGTCACCCCATGGTGATTTCCATCAAAACCCTGCCCAGCGTCGCCTCTGGAGACCATCACCGCGAGCCACCTGTATTTTTAATGACGGCACGTGTTAGCAGGTAGTCTTATCTCCACGCAAAGCTGCGACACACGTCCCCGGGATGAAATATGAATATGAGAAATGGTCCCACTCCAGCCTGACAATCCTCACCGCCATGCCGCGTGGCAAAAACATCTTAAATTAAAAGTAGTATCTGTTTTCTGCAGTACACTTCTTCCTCCGGGGCTCTCTAGTTAAGCCGTCAGATGCAGTTGATATTTATTTCACAAATGCTGTAAAAGAGGGGATGGGTAGTACTGTAGAAACAACCCCGCTGCTGCCCTTTGGCTCAGGAGCAATATCAGAAATCAATGCAACGGCAAAGAGTGGGACAGGTCTTCCCCAGGGCACACAGCAGAGGTGGCTTCCCTGTCCCCCCCACGCTGGCCTGGAAGGGGCTTCAAGGAGGAGTAACTGGGCCAGCAGCCACATGAGCTGGCCATGAGGACCTTGGGGGCTTTAACATGGGTTGAAAGACAGGCTGAGAGAACTGGGGGTTGTTCAGCCTGGAGAAGAGAAGGCTCTGGGGAGACCTCAGAGCAGCCTTCCAATATCTGAAGGGAGCTCCAGGAGAGCTGGGGAGGGACTCTTTGTCAGGGAGTGCAGTGACAGGACAAGGGGGAACGGTTTTAAATGGGAAGAGGGGAGATTTAGATGAGATACCAGAAAGAAATTCTTTGCTGTGAGGGTGGTGAGGCACTGGAACAGGTTGCCCAGAGAAGCTGTGGCTGCCCCATCCCTGGAGGGGTTCAAGGCCAGGCTGGAT
>QJSC01005339.1:0-11576 GCA_003697955.1 Calidris pygmaea
CTTGTGCCAAGGGGTTAAGAGAAAGCGGGCAGGAGGCGAAGCCTTTAAATAGAGCCGGTTCAAACCGATCTTTAAATACCGCCGGGCTGAAGAAAGAGACTGTTGAATCCGTCCCAGCGTCCTCCTAAAATAAATACGCCCCTGTAAAAATAGCTTGATTGGCCATATTTGAGGATCCAGTTATCGCCGGCACCCTCCTCTTGTTTTTCCCGTGGTCCTGACGGCGGAGCCTGGGCTTTGCCTGGGCTGTGGCCAGTGGCCCCCGGCCCCTTGGCTCTTCCCGGGGAAGGGGGGGGTTGTTTTTATTCCCTGGTAGCCTTTTGGCCACGGGGACGGGGACAGAAGCCCCTTTGTTGGGAGCGCGGGGAGGGAGGAGGGAGCGGGAGGTGAGCCAGGCGTGGGGGCTGCGGATGCTCGGCCGTGGTCCCCGTCCCCCAGGAGGGGGGGGACACACCGGGGAGCAGCGGGGTCCTCCCCAGGGAGGATGGTGACTGTTTGCAATGGAATTCCATCCCTGGCAGCGGCCGAGCTGGCCGGGAAAACCTTGTATAAAAAGAGGCTGCAGTGGATGGAGCGGGGCGGCCGAGCTCGCTCTGCTCCGCAGCCCCACGGCTCAAAATTTGGGGGGCTGGGTGGGGGGGTGTTGATAGTTTTGCTCCTTCCCTACCCCCACCGTCTCTGCGTGTCCCGGTCTCGGCTCCATCCCGCGGCGGGTGCCTGGTTCTGGGCAGCTCCCGGGCTTTTGGGGGGGGTGGGAAAAGGCTCCCTTAGACTCGGTTGCGCAGGGCTGCTGCGAGGGAATACCATCCACGTACTAAAAAAAAAAAA
Organism: Calidris pygmaea; assembly: GCA_003697955.1. Lineage (NCBI taxonomy): Eukaryota > Metazoa > Chordata > Aves > Charadriiformes > Scolopacidae > Calidris > Calidris pygmaea. The sequence continues at coordinate 829 of QJSC01005339.1, forward strand.
ATAGACTTTTTGGGTATGAAGTAGTAATAATAATAAAAACCTTGCTTTTTGCCGTATACTGAGGTATCCTTTCTTGGGTGGGATGCGTGATGGGGGGGGGCTGCCTGATCAGATCCCTGTTTGTATAAAAGGACGCCCGGTTTCTTCCATTAAAATATGTTTCGGGAAGAGTTCCCAGTGCCCGGGAAAAGGGACGCGCCTGTGGGAGCAGAGCTGACTTTGTGTTAAATCCAGCCCCAGAGCAGGGGGTGGGGGGGCTGGAAGGAGAGCTGAAAAAGGGGGGAGATTTTGGTTCCCTCTGCTTTCCTGCTTCCCCATTAGCATGTGCATTCGAATGCAGGGATTTAAGGCGGATTGGAAACCATCCCTGCTTCCAGGCCTGCTGTGCCCAGGGAGAAGTTTTTCAGGCAGCTGGGCCAGGTAGGAGTGTAGGGGGAAAAAGGAAAAAAAAAAAAAAAAAAAAGAAAAAGAAAAGAAAATATCCTCCCCCCCAGGACAGCTTTGCTGTGCCAGCAAAATCCCACTGTGGCCATCCTTATAATGGCAAAATTGTGCTTCTGCTGAGCCGGCAGATTTTGCAGAGGAGGCTTTGCCGTCGGCCGTGCCAGCAGAAGCACAAGTTTGCTCATCCCAGCTGGATCCACGCTAAAAATCCCTTGGCTGAGGTGGGGGAAGGACACCGGGATGGCACCCGTGGACCCGGCCGTGCCCGTCTCCTCCCCGTAGCCGGGCTGGGGAGAACGGGGCTCCCGGACCAGCCCTGGGATTTTTGGCTGCGGTTCCCGGCGGCTCTTTTGGGTCACGTTTTGCTGCTGGGAGGAAAATACCATCGGTGTTTAATGGCCCTTGAAATCTCGGTTCCCCCTCCCTGCCCGCCCAGGGGGTGGTGCGAGGGGGGGGCTGAGCGTGGAGGGGGGGGGTGGTGGTGGTGGTGTTGCTCATTGGGGCAGGGGCTGCGGGAGGAATGTGGACCGGCCAGAGACCCGCCTGGGGAGATGTTTCTCCTCACCTTGGGGCCCTGGTGAAATTGTAGATGCTTTTTGATCCGTGTTTTCGGGCAGAGCAGACGGAGTGCTTGTCCCGGCAGGGCTGGGGGGGGTGATACTGGTCTGCGCGGGGCAGGGATGTCGTGCCCAGACCCCTCCCACGATCCCATTTAAACCTGGTGTCCCCAAGGTTGGAGGAAGCCCTCGGCCATTAAGTGATGTCCCTGCAGCTCCAGGGCTTCTGTGGTTTTGGGAGTTTCCCACCGTGCTCTCCTGTGGTGCTGGGGGATTCCTCTCCTTGATGTCCTGGGGTATGGGGTGGCATCTCCATCCTTCAGGAGGGGTGGNCAGACCCCTCCCACGATCCCATTTAAACCTGGTGTCCCCAAGGTTGGAGGAAGCCCTCGGCCATTAAGTGATGTCCCTGCAGCTCCAGGGCTTCTGTGGTTTTGGGAGTTTCCCACCGTGCTCTCCTGTGGTGCTGGGGGATTCCTCTCCTTGATGTCCTGGGGTATGGGGTGGCATCTCCATCCTTCAGGAGGGGTGGGAAGGACAGTCTGCCCCGTCCTCGGGTCCCTGGTTGAAGCTCCCATTCCAAGTGGTGATAGCTGGTGGTGGGACAGTGGCCTCAGACCACAGAGGAGACCCCAAGGGCCAACGTGGCGATGTAAACTCGCTCAGAGCGAGGTCCTGCAGGATCCTCCTCGGCGTTGGGGTTTCTAACACCTTCCCCAGCGGAACGGGCAGGGGAGCCTGGTCCTGCCCCCGCTGCTCGGTGCCTCCAGAGATGTGATTTATCAGCCTGGTTTCTAGCAGCCCTTCTCCCCCCCCCCTAACCCAGCACCGCGTCTCCTCGCTGGGGTTGCACAACCCCCCCCCCAGGTCCCAGCCCCGACTGACGGTGTGCCGGGGGAAAATGGGATCCGGAGGATGTGCCGGTGCTGGAAACCCTACCCGGGGGGGTGTCACGGGGCACCGGGCAGGTCCCCGGCGTCGGGCACAGGCTCCCGCTCTTTCCCAGCACGGCAGCTGGTGGAGGGATGGAAACGGCCGGGAATTAATCTCCCTGCCAACGTGGTTAGCAGCGCGGGGCTTTCGTCAGGGAAATTTTAGCTCTCCTTCCTAGGATAACCCAGGGTAAGGCTGGAATTAGTTTATAATTACATAGTAAACAACCTCTCCCCCACACCCCCCACACCCCCCCCTCCATCTCGGCGTTTCGCCATCTCCCGATGAATATGGAGAGGAGCATTGTGAAGGGGAATTAAGCCTCCTCCTCGTTAGGGCAGCCTTCCAGGTGAGCGCCTTGCGGGCTGCCGCCGGCGGGGGGGCTGCGGGGGTCCCCTCCTGGAGCCGGGGGGCTGGGGGGGGGGGGNGGGCCAACCCCGGCGTGTGCCGACACGAAAAGCCGCTGCCTTTTGCCGGGGCGAGGAAGGTGTCGGGTCTGGGTTTAGGTAACGCCGTCGCCCCGGAGGTGCCGGGGACAAGGGCGCGCTTTGTTCTGCCCTTAGCACAGAGCACGGCGGGCCCCGAACCCACCCGAAAACGGTCGGTTTAAGCAACAGGGATGGGGGGACCCCCAGGGCAGCCCCCCAGCTCCGGGGCGAGGGAGCAGCTCCGTATCCGGCCGCCGCAGCCCCTCGCTGGCTTTTCCCGCTGGGGATGCTCTTTAAAAAGCAAAGTTTGGGACGGGGAGCGTTTTGGCGTGGTTCTGCCCTGTCCATGAGGATTTGGGGTGGGGGGGTGTGTGATGTTCCTTCTCCCCATATTTCCAGCCCAGCGTTTCTGGGATGGCACATCTGGGTGTCCATAGGCATCGCTACACCTCCCCCCCCCCCTCAACTTGGGGGGAAAAAAGGAAAAAAAACCCCACCGTCTCTGCGATTTATTCCATTTTTTTTTGCTTCTCGTTCAGCTTCCCGCACCGGGAGGACGGAGACCGCGGGAGCACCCGTGGGGGCTGGCTGGGGTGGGGGGGTTGGGACACAACGGGGCGGCGGGAGCCCTGCCGTACGGCAGCGCGGCGGTGACGGTGACGGTGACAGTTGGGTTCCCTCCCCACCCCGCCAGGATCAGCTGTTGGGCGCACAATATGCTCCGGTTTTTCCTCTCCAGCTGTTGCCGCTTGACGGTTATGGGAAGCGAAAAGGTGGTGGAGAGTTGGGTTATCTCTAAATCAGGGAGGTGATGGGCAGAAAGGAGAGGGGGGATGGTGATGTATCTGAGGCTGGGTTGTTTTGGTTTTTTTTTTTTTTTTTTTTTTGCTTAAATCCGGCGAGACTTCTTGAAATAGTGGCGAAAGGATCGTAGTGACCTTGGGAATAAATTTTATTGCCGGCGTAGCAGTGGCCAAAGAGCCATTTTGAAGGAGCGGGATGCGGGCAGGCAAACCGAACATGGTGGGCTGGGAGCAAGGGAAGGGAGCGAAGCGGCGTGTGTGGGAGAAAACAGGGCTTTTTAGGGGGAAAACCAAAAGATTTTAAGGCACTCGGCCCCGTCTCTCTGGATCTGTCTCCCCGGCAACTTCTGCAAAGGTTGCTCATCTGCTGCCATCCATCTTACCCTGCCGCGGTACTGCCAGCAAAGATCCCCTTTTGTATTTGGTGGTTAGATATATTGCCCCCGCTTCCCTTTCTGCCCCCCCCCTCCCTTCTCAGCAGAACTCCCCTTTGGCTTGAATATGCGTTTTAAGACATCTGGTTTAATTGCTTTTAATAAAAATGATAAAAATGATAATTGGAGTGGCCGGCGTGCTTGGGAGGAAGGGGTTTTGAAGGGGTTCAGCTCTCTGCTTGCAGGTAGCGGCGGGTGTGTGTGTGTGTGTGTGTGAATGAAATAGCCCCCGTGTTATCGCCGCGTGGAGTGTGTGATTTGGGTGTTTTGTGTCCTGGTCTGTCGGGTGGGGAGGTGTCCCCCACGCCGTGTCACACACAAGCCAAGCGGATGATATTCGTAAAGATTCTGGGCAGGGGGGTGAAGGTGGGTGCAAGGCATCTTCCCGGGGTGCCGGTGGGAGCCCAGCACACCTTTCCCCGGCTCCCGGTGTTCCCGGGGGGTTTTCCCCTCTGCAGTCCCGGCGCTGCAGCCGGGCTTTCTCCCTAATGAGATTAGCGACACAAAGCGGCGATTCTTCTGCCGCCTTTAATGGGTGCGCGGGGGGTTTGTGTGGGATCGGAAATTCCTGCTTCCATCAGATGATCCCCTCTCTGTGACTGTTTTGCGGACAGATCTCCCTTTCCTCGGGTTCGGGGCTGACATTTCGTAACTGGCACAAGCGTTTTGGGTTCTCCCCTCCTCCCCTGGCCCCAGCCACGGTGAATTTTATCTTCTTTCCTGCCGCGAATCCCGCCGCCCACCCCAAGCCGCTTCCATCTTGTGGAGGACACGAAAGCTCGGGGACCTTCCCCGGCCGGGCTAAACGCAGCTGGGAGGAAGGAGAGATGGCAGAGTCCTTCTTGAATCGTTCGTGCAGGTGCTCCTCGGTCTCCCTAGCTGAGATGTGCGCACGTATGTGCGTGTATATACCGACACGTATAGGGCATCCATCTAGCGCTTCACCTGAGGGAGGGCTGGCTGTCCCTGCCGGGTGGCATCGGGGCCAGGGTGGCAATTTGTCGAGAGACCAAGGGCCGTGCTTCAGTTTGAATAAGGATTTGCATAATTCATTGGGAATTAAACCCCGCCGCCGTAATATTTGCCTCTGCGTTTTATCTCCCGTTACCGGCGGCGGGGAGGTGCGTGGTGGTGGTGGTGGTGGTGGCCGTTTGCTGGCCACGGGGACCCCTTCCCTTCACGGTTCAGTGCTTTTTCGGCGGGGAAAAGGCGGCGCGGGCTGATGTTGAGGAGGATGTGGAAGGAAAAAGGGCCCAAGGCGGGAGAGGCTGGGCACAGGGTGAGCTTTTGAGCCTGGTTTCCTAAGGAAAAGAGGCTTAAGGGATGTGTGGAGCTCGTTCTTCCACCCTCCCGTGTCTCTCCCAGGGTGGTTTCGGTCCCTGTGGACGCCGTGGAGGTCAGTGCTGGGCTCTGGGAGGGGGATACGTACCCCCAGTGGCACTCGGAGTGGTACAGACGGGCACCTCTGGCATCACCACACACTTGCCCTGTCCTGGCCAAGCGGGAGACATGAAGCCGGAGCTGATCGGACTCGGTTGGGTCATCAGTGATGTCCTCCCTTCAGCTCTGAGGTGTCTCTTGGAGCCGGTCCCCTCTCGCTGCCTGGACCCCCGTGCTGTGTGTTGGTCGCTGAGCGGGCAGACGTTGGTGTTGTGGTGTTCTGAGTCCAAGCGGGGTGTCGTGCCCGTGCCTCAGTGTCCCCTTGCCGTGCCACCTCCCCGTTTGCAAGCCTCCCCGAGAGGCGCCGAGCCGCGGCGGCCGCTCTGCAAACAAAACAAGGAGGTTTAAAATAAGCAGCGGCGCAGCCCGCGTCGCCCAGGGCTTTGAGTCATCCCGGCTCGTGCTGACTGCGCCTGGCCGGGGCCCGGGAGGCAAAACAAACCCTCGTCCAGCTGCCACCTCCCCGCCAGATGTTCGTGGTGGGGTGGCCGGTTGGGTTTCGGTGGCGGCCCTCCCGGCGAAGCGAGTTGAGCTGCCGTGGGGAGATGCCACCACCTCTCCCCACTGGTGAAGCCCGTGGCTTGGGGCCGGTCCCCAGCTTGGGGACCTGCAGTTGGGGCCACCTGGTTTCTGGAGGAAGGGGTGAGATGGGCAGCCCCGGTCTGGCACCGTGTGGGCTTGGGCTGGGAGAATGGGGGAGCGCTGAGGCTCCTTCCAGCTCGCCCAGGCGTGGGGATGGTGGGGATGGTCCTCGCCGTGCTGGACAGGAGGACAGGCAGGGACAAACCCCGGGGGGGGGGCAGTCCCCTGGTGACCCACCACCCCAGGCAGAAGGGAGGCAACCAGGGCAGTGGGTGGCCACAGCCGGCGATGGGAAGCCGAGAGGAGGAGAGGGTGGGTGGCATTTACCTTTTGGTGGGTGCCCCGGCGTGCTGTCCGTCTGTCCGTCCATCCGCAGGGCTGGCTGCTGCCCAGCGCCAGGGCGGTGTGTAATTCCTCAATGGGAGGGCAGGGAGATAATGCTGCACGGTCCCATTTAACCTGCTGGTGACCTGGTCTTAAGTCATTGTGGCTGAAAATAGAGCGTGTGTGTGTGTGTGTGTGTGTGTGTGTGTTCCCTCCAGGGCACGGCTAATGGTGCTGGGAAAGCTGGGATCTCTCTTTGAAGGTTAATTTAATTGCTGCTGGCAGGCACTCAGGTGCAGGTGATGTGGGGACCTGGGGGGTGCCATCCCACAAGAAGAACTCTTTCCCCCACCTCCCCAAAACGCCTGTAGCTCTCCCAGCTCTGGCAGCGAAGGGTAACGAGCTCTTTTCTAACGAAGGCATGGGACAGGGGCTCAGTGTCGCCGGGTTAATTGTGAGGGCAGGGCTCAGCCCAGGGAACGGGGGAGCATCGCAGCTTCTGCACAGTTTGGGTGATTAAAAATATAAAGAAATTTAAAAAAAAAAAAAAAATAGGGCGTGTTGAATTCCCGTGCTTAGGAAGGAGGGGGAATGAAAGCCTGTGCCCAGTGCCAGGAGCAGAGTCAGCCCTGGGGCCCCTGTGCTGGCCACCAGTGGCTGGAGGGTCTTCATGGTGATGAAGGGTGGACCAGAGCAAAGACATTTTAATGCTGTCCTAGAAAATCAGGAGAGGAAGGCGAGGCTACAGTCTCGCAGCCAGGTTCTGTGGTCCTGGGGATTCAGCTAATCAGTTCGAGAGTTGAAATTAATGTTTTTTCATTTCCGTACAGCATCTTAGTAAATGTGGAGCTGAAGAGCCCACCGAGTTGCCCCTTGCTATTTGAGGAAAGCTGTGTGGTTGCGTAGTGAGCGCCTGGAGGTTCTGGTGGACCCCCGTTGGGGTGTGAGGTTTAATTATGCCAGCGGAAAGGGGGAGACATCCAGCGTGGTGGGGGATTTGGGGCTGGGGACGCAGAGGAGAAGCTCCTGCTGTAGCAGCCAAGAGTGACCCAGGAGCGCTGACACAGGTTTGAGTGTTTGTGTGTCAGGATTAAGGTGGGAGCGGGTCGGTGCTTCCCAGACCCCGTGTTTCAGGCTGTGGGGACCCGCTGCGCATCATGTCAGGGGTCCCAGCAGGATGGTTTCCATCCTGGTCCCTCCGTTGGGAGGAAAAGCCACCTTCCCTCTGCCAGAGGGATCCGTGTCCCCACCTGGGTGGCTTCTGGTGGTTCCCCACTCAGTCACTGTGCCTGGCTGTGCCTGCGGGGAGCTGGTGGGCAACCTCATGGGGCATCTTCGGGGCATCCCATCGGTGTCATTCTCCTGTGGCCCCAAGCCCTGAAGCGCTGGGGTACCTTGGCTTGCAGTTGCTTTGTTGCACGGTGGAAGCTCTCCAATATCTGAAGGCAGCCCACAGGAGAGCTGGGGAGGGACTCTTTATCAAGGGGTGTAATGACAGGACAAGGGGTAACGGTTTTAAATTGGAAGAGGGGAGATTTAGATTAGATACCAGAAAGAAATTCTTTGCTGTGAGGGTGGTGAGACCCTGGAACAGGTTGCCCAGAGAAGCTGTGGCTGCCCCATCCCTGGAGGGGTTCAAGGCCAGGCTGGATGGGGCTTGGAGCAACCTGGTCTGGTGGGAGGTGTCCCTGCTCAGGGCAGGGGCTTGGAACTGGATGATCTTTAAGGTCCCTTCCAACTCTAACCATTCTATGATTCTAAGCCGAGTCTGCAGGACGCCGGGGGCAGAGCCGGGGTGTGAGCACCGATCCCTGGAGCGCTCGCGGCCACTTCTTCCCATTTTCTCCTCCTCCGCCATCTCCGGGGCGTTGGGGCTGTTCCAGCTCCCGGGTGAGGAGGAGGTGAGCGGTGGGGCTCAGCCTGATGATACTATTATTTTTCCACGGAGGCAGGGAGCCCCTGCAGACGCTCTCCGGTGCCCTTCGGTGTGGGGAGGGGCATGGGGGGTGATTCAGTGCGAGGGCAGCGGGGCAGTAAGGTCCCGGCATGGGGAAACGGCTGCGGGAGGGCTCCTCGGAAACTCAGAAACCCTGCGCTGACGCAGCCCCGAGCCATAGTAAATATTGAGCAAGAGCCGCTTAAAAATAAAGCAGCCCGGACACAGATTCCCACGTGGAATAAAATAAAATTAAAAGAAACAATAGAGAGCTGAGCTGAGCTGGGAGAGGAAGGGGGGAGCGGGGAGGGAACTCGGCTTTTAAGGTAGTGATTTTGCTGCTGAAGGAAAGCGGGGCGGCGTTGTTCGAGCCAGCAAAGGCTGGGAGCGCGGACCCCCCGTCGGAGGATGCTGTCTCCGAGCTCGCCGGGACCCTTAGAAGATTAAACGAGGAGTTAAATTGATCTGGCTGCTCTGGATCCGCAGGATGAGATCGAAGGCCTTCAGGGGACGCGGGGAATTGAGGCTGTAAAATTAAGGCTTTGAAGCAACTGCCGGCCCCCCCCCCCCCCCCACCCCGCCGTGGCACGGGGTGTAGATACGGCAGGGTCGGGTTTTGGGGCGGAGGGTGGTGGGTTGCGACGGTGGCAGCGGCTTGGGGCCGTGGGGACAGGGACCGGCCAGCGCCACGGTCCCAGGGACATTTGATCCAGGGGCTTCGGTTTCATCCCAGCGTGTTCGGGGGCTCGTATCGCTGCCGTCTCGTGTGTGGCACGGAGTCAAGGCGGCTCCGGTGCCTCGGGTGTCACCAGAGCCTCCCTGGCAGGCAGGGGAGGAGGTGGCAAAGATTTACGCTGTCAGCGCTCCCGGCTCTCAGCTGTTTGCAGCTATAACTGCGCGCCTGAGAAAGAGCTGCGGCCGGTCCCCGTGTCGGGGGGGGGGGGCAGAGATGGGGAAGGTGTGTGTTGGAGCCAGGGGCGGGGGGCCCTAAAAAAATCTCCCCCCCCCCCCCCCCACCTTGGGACGCTGCTGCTCCTGCAGGGAGAGGATCAGGGATACCCCGATGGTGATGGTGATGGTGAGCAGGGGCAGCCGGCGGTGGGAAGGGAGCCGGTGGGAGCTGGTGGCCGGCGGGTACTGGCTGTGCTTGGACTTCTCCCGGATTCCCTGCCGGGGAAAAGGGGATGTAAAGTGTTTATCCAGCCGTTCGTGGCGTGGACTGGTGTCCCAGTTGGCTGCCTGCGAGGCGCTGGAGCCGGACTGGGGAAGAGGTGACCGCGCTCCGGGCCAAGGGCGGCTGCGGCTGCTTCGTGCCAGAGCCCAGCAGAGAGCGGGGCTGCAGATCTCCCTCCGCTGCCTTGAAAACACCCGGTGGGAATAAACCCAGACCTTCTCCACCGGGTTTCCCGGCCCCTCTGGGCTTGGACTGGGAAGGACTAAAGGGACAAGCTTTTTGATTCGGTCCCCCTCTGTGGCCGCAGCCCTTTGCCGCCTGGTGCCAGCCTGCTGCCTGGCAATGTGTCCGTCCGGCACGGCGCGGGGAGGAGGGGGACGAAGTATCGGAAATACGGTTGGAAATATTTCATAAGTGGCAGAAACCCGTAACGGACAGAGGGGGCCGATGGAGGAGAGTTACTTCACCTCTCCCAGGGCGCTGGAGGCCGCGGGTTTTCCGGTGATGGGGCTGTGGCTTCTCAGGCAAAGAGGGCTTGTGCCCGGGGCTCAGCTTCGGGGTGTGCTTTGCGACTGGCATCACACGTGGCCACCTGCTTGCCCGTCCGGGCTACCAGAGCTGTCGCACAGCTGTGGATACCCTTTGAGGCGACGGCAGGGACTGGAGAGGTTTTTGCTAGCCCTCCCGCCCCGGGCGCTAGCAGAGGTTTGAGGATGCTGCTTCTCCCTGGTTTGGAAAACACAGAGCCAGACCGGGCAATTCCCTGTTGAGTGGTGTCTCTGTCCCTCCTGCTTGCTGTCCTTCGTGGGTGCCCAAGTGAGCTGTCACCTCTGCACTGGCTCACCAGCCGGCGTGGAGGGTGGTGTGGGGATGCTGTGATGGTGCTGGTCGGTCCCCTGCAGCTGGGCTGGGTTGGAGCAGCTTTCCCAGCGCTGGCCCACACACGTGTCTCATCGGGCATGTACCCGGGCTTGTCCACCAGAGCCATGTCGGTGGGAGAGATGTGTTCAGCTCCAGCATGTCCCCCCCAGTGTGTTCCCCCTCCTTCCGACTCAACCAGCTGGGGCTGAGTTTCAGACCTGGGGACTGGGGGGGCCGAGGTGGAGAGACCCCACAGGTTAAAACCCCCGGGTGGCACGTGGCGACGTGCTCCGCTTTGGGCTTGTCCGCCCCGCAGCCTTTCGCCCCCCTCGGCCAGGCGATGTTTTCTGGAGGCTCTCTCCTCCCTCCTGGGGAGCTTTTGGCAAACCCCGAGCGGGCTGAGCACGTGGGGCCCGTTTCCCTCCCGCTTCCCCCGGCGCGACCTCCGGCCTCCAGACGTTTGGTGTGCGGTTTGTGCGGCCGCTGGTATCTCATCTCCCCATCAGTCACATCCCCTCTCGGTGGTGAGTCACCCGGCCATACCTCTTCCCCCCCGCAGCTCCCCAGCCCCGTGCCGTTTTGGAGAGCTGAGCAAAGATGAAGAAGACGTTTTCAACTGGGCTGACACATCTGCACCCACCAAGTTCCTCTAATAACAGCCCTTAGTGATTTATGTCTCAATCGTGCAAAGCTGGTACATTTTACCGGCTCACGGTGGAGATGGGAAGGAGGGGATGGACGTGTGTCCCACTCCCTTGCCCGTCCTCTACACCCACTGGGGTAGGAGCCGAGCAGGGACCTTGCATTTTGGCCGCTGTCACCTTCTTGCAGG
>QJSC01005339.1:11676-53607 GCA_003697955.1 Calidris pygmaea
GTTGCTGCCGGAGGAAGGGATGCTCTGGCAGTGCCTCGGGGTTGGATTTGCATTGGGTGCATCCCCAGGAAAGGCTGTGACTCGGAGCCCTCCTCCCTGCCCCAGCTCTGGTTCCTGGCAGGGGAATGGGCCAGGTAAATACAGCTCGGGCATCTTCTCCCTCCGGGCATTTACGGAGAGAAAAGAGTGTTGCTGGTAAACCGGAGGCTGGGGTTCAGGTGGCTCTCTGGTTTTGCTGCTGGGTGATGCAGGCAGGTTTGTGCCTCATTTTCCCCACCTGCAAAGCTTTGGGATGGACTTGGAGCCCCCGTGCTGGGATGACACCTCTCCCAGGAGCGGCGGTGCTGCTCTGTGGTTTGCTGGAGGCACTGGGAAGGGCTGCCCAGTGCGAGGTGGCTTTGGGCTTTGGCTGGTGGCATCAGCTCGGTTCTGCTGCTGCTGCTTCCCAGCTGGGTGGTGACACAGCCCTGCAGGGTTCCCAGCTTGTTCACCTCAACCTGTCCCCAGCTTGGACTGTGCATGAAGTCACTTGTCACCGCTCTGCTCCCTGCACAGCAGCTAGAAAACTTCTGTGACAGTTGGAGCGGGTCCAGAGGAGGCCACAAAAATGCTCCGAGGGCTGGAGCCCCTCTGCTGTGAGGACAGGCGGAGAGAGTTGGGGTGGTTCAGCCTGGAGAAGAGAAGGCTCCGGGGACACCTTGTTGCAGCCTTTCAGTACCTAAAGGGAGTCTGCAGGAAAGATGGGAACAGACTTTTTAGCAGGGCCTGTTCTGATAGGACAAGGGATGGTGGCTTTAAACTGAAAGAGGGAAGAATCGGACTGGATATAAGGAAGATATTTTTTACTCTGAGGGTGGTGAAACCCTGGCTCAGGTTGCCCAGAGAGGTGGGAGATGCCCCATCCCTGGAAACATTCCAGGTCAGGTTGGACGGGGCTCTGAGCAACCTGGTCTAGTTGAAGATGTCCCTGCTCATGGCAGGGGGGTTGGGGTAGATGGTCTTTAAAGGTCCCTTCCAACCCAAACTATTCTGTGATTCTGTGACAGTTCATCTTATGCTGGGCAGGATTTCATCTGCCCTTCGGCCCCTGTCGTCCCACAGTTCCTTGTCCCCTCATTCTTTTGGCTGACTTTCCCCTTCTTTCTCCTCCTCCTGCAGCCCCAGGCTGAGGCTGAATCCAGGTGGTGGGATGTGACGATGCTGATTGCGGAGGAAGCCCCAGAGCGTTTGGGGCTGGGGCTGACCCTGTGTTATCCCTGGGTAGGATAAGGTGCCGCAGGCAGGGAGCTACACCAGTAGGACCGGGAGTGTAACTGGTGCCAAAGTGCCTCCTTGGGTACCAGTACCTTAAGCTGTGTGCAGGCGTCCCTGTGCTGGTGATAGGGCTGGATCGTGTCCCCTTCCTGGAGCTCTGCAGGTGCCTTCATGTCCTTGCACCATGGGCAAACGGGGATATTCCATGGGCATCTGCGCATGTGCTCTCGCCTGCTGGAGCGGCTGCAGCTGGGACGGAGGTCTAGCTGGGAGAAGGGGCTCATGTGGGGATGTCTGGGGCCGGGGCTGCCGGGCTGGTGTGGCACGGGGTGCTCCAGGGGGTTTGCCGTGCTGCCACCATGTGCTCTGGCCAGACGGGACTCGCGTTCCCTCGGAAATGTGTCGCTCCTGCTCCAGAGGCTGGCTCGTGGCCAGCCCAGCCGTGCCGGCGTGGTGGAGGTGGCACAGCAGAGGCAAACGTGCTGTGGAGCGGAGCTGCTCACGGCGAACCCAGGGTGGGTTCCCCTGGGTGCTCACCTTGCTCTCTCCAGCCCTGGAATAAGAAAAGGCGTTTGGAAATGCTCCAATGCGAAGTTTTTAGGGGTTACTAAGGAGAGGTGTGAATGTGTGTGCACGCTCGGCGCCTTTACGTCCCCCTAGAAGATGAATGGCCAGTTTTACCTGCTGGGAACGGGCTCTGGGTTTGAACTTCATGGGCACAGCAGCTCCCCTGGTCCTGGGATGGCGTGTGGGGGCGATGCCGTCGGGAGCTGTCGGGCGATGGATCCGGGCCAGGAGCTGTGCGGAGCACGGCGTCGGTGAAGCACATGTGCCAGGATGCAAACATGTACGCGAAAGAGATCCCGGCTGTCTAAATAATGTGAAATATTGACTAGCGCTCGCAGATGGTGCTCCACGTGCAGCTCCGGGGACTGAACTTCTGTCTCCTGTTGGGTTTGGGTGTGATGTCGTTTTGATCCAGTTGGATGCTGGACTCCTGACAAACCCGTTGCCTGGTTGCTTTTCGGTGGGATCACCGGGTTTTGGGGAAGTTGGTTGCTAATGGGGACTGAGGGGGAGAAGGGAGGGTTGCAGAGGGCTTGACCTGGCTCCTTCGGACTCTCCTGGTGGCTTTGAATCGGTTTTGAAAATGATGGCACCGGCTGGGAGGCTGGTTCTTGCGGGGTGTTGGGGTTTGTAGTGTTGCACGGGTGCCGTTTGGTGGCAGTGTTGCAGAGGAATTGCTGCCTGTAGCCGAGGGCTTGTGTTATCACCACTGTTACGGTGGTTGCGTTCACTGATGCAACGCTGCTGATGACTGTTTGCATGAGGACCTTGCGGGAGGCCCCAGTGTCCAGGACATAATCCGGACCGTTGGCAGCTGGGCCTTGGGGATGCTGCCTCTGTATCAGCTCGGGGTGGAGGCAGCGGGGTGTCCTCCTCTGTTTTGCCTTCCTTGGGGGTAAGATGCTGGTTTTGGGTACGTGAAGCTGCGCTTTGCCTGAGCTGCGGTGGAGGATGCTCTCGACCCAAAGCCCATACCTGGTGCTGGGCTGGGAGAGGCTGTGTGGGCAAGAGGGTTTTAGTGCTGCTGGGGAAGCACGTTGGGGAGTGCCCTCACCCACAGGTCGCTGTGTGACAGAACAGCTTATCAGCCGGGTGGTTTGGCTGTTTTTCCTGCAGATTCCACGCTCTGCTCAGAAAGAAGCACGTTCCATTTGCAGCCCCACCGGCTGCAAAGTGGGAGACCCGCCGAGGTGCAAGGGGCGAGCTGGGGATGGGGTGACCTGCATGGGGTACCAAAAATGGGGACCCCACCACGGGCTGTGTGTGTTGTCACACGTGTCCCCCACAGCCGCCGCTCCTGGCGCGCGAGGGACCGACAGCCACAACAGTCTGTGCTCCTGCGGGGCTGGTTCCAAGGCTGCTTGGGCTGAAACATGTTTCCCTCTTCTGTTTCCCATTTTTCTGCTTCCCATTTTTCTGCAGGCTTTTCCCATCTGCCTAATGGCCTCTACCCATCGTACATTCCCCTGAGCCACCTCGAGCCCCCCAGCACCGGCAGTCCTCTCCTGGCCCAGCTGGGCCAGCACAGCCTCTTTGAGTCACAGAAAGGTGAGTCTGGGTGCTCAGCCACCCTTGGGTGCTCGCCCTGTCCTTGGGGCTTGCTTGGATACGGGGATGTTGAGGGTGAAGAGCAGGAGCCTCTTGGGCTTATCATCCAGGGATGTTTTCCTGGTCTTAGGAGTACCAAGATGTGGCTGTGGTGTAGGGACCTGGCAAGGTCCCTCCTTGAAGCCTCCACGTGCTGCTGCACCTCATGGCTCAGCATTTATCTGAGACAGGGTTGTCCTGCATCCCCACCTGGACCATGAGGTCTCCTCTTCCCTGGTTCCTTCCTGGCCGTGTGTGAGATCCTCAAAACTTGTCCCCTCCTGGTTTGCCACCTCTCGCCTGTCTCCATGTAGGACCGAAGGGGTTGGAGGCCCGTGGTAATCTTGTTTGCTCTTGCTCTGCAGATGGGTTCTACCTGTCCGGCCACGCGGGCCAGTCCCCTTTGCACCCGCAGCCTCCCCTCTCGAGGACGGCGGGCAACCACACGTCGAGCACTTTGCTCCGGGAGAAGGACCTTGGGCAACTGCACAAGAGCTCGAAAGAAGGCCTGAAAGACCCCGGTGGGAAGGAGCGGGCATGCCGGAGCGATCTGTCCCTGCCCTTTGCCAAGAAGGAGGGCAAGCCAAAGGAGGAGCCCCGGCCCCGCAGCGTGGTAGACCTCACGCAGGACACCAAGCCCGACAGCGACCGGAAAGTGAGCGTGGTGGAGAAGGCGGTGAAGGTCGGCGAACGTCTCTCGCCCTTCCTGGCCGAGCACATGCCAAATCGGGGTGTGGGCTGTGGGGAACCCAAGTCCAAGAATCCGCTGCAGAGCTCTTCCCTCAGCAACTGCAATGGCGGCGGGGACCCCATGCTGAAGGTCCTGGGTGCCGAGCAGGATCGCTGTGCCAAGGACCCCGCTCGGCACGACGAGAACATGAGGCCTTCCGCGCACGCCCACGCCGAGCGGCTGAAGCGGGGGGAGCCCCTCCTGCCCTCCGTGGGTGCTTTGCACGTCTCCTGCAGCTGCCCATCCCCGCACCCCTCGCAGCCGGGGAAGATGACGCCGGCCACCACATTCCCTCCGCAGCCCGTCCATTCCAGCATGTACACCATCTTCCCGCCGGCCAAGGAGCTGGGGAGGGAGCACAAAGTCATCGCCCCCACCTTCGTGCCTTCGGTCGAAGCCTACGACGAGAGGAGCGGGCCCATCCAGATCGCCTCGCAGGCCCGCGACACCAAGGCGAAGGACAAGGACCTGGGCAAGGTGGGGGTGCTGCAGTCGCCCACGGAGCGGTGCCTCGCCGACGCCTCTCGCACGCTTTTGTCCCAGGACTTTTCTTGCCACAGCGATGCCAAAAGGATGGAGGTCCTGCGGGAAAAGGGCTCGGTGATCAGGGCGAACTCCATGGCGCTGAAGAGACAGGTCACTTCGGAGCCTTTCCTCAACCGGCCGGGGCTGGGCTCTCCGGAGAGCAGGGAGTTCCTGACCTCCAAGGACTTGCTGAAGCCAAGTCCAGAGGCAGAGCATCGCTCCTGCGAGCGGGACCGCTTCCAGCGATCCAGCTCCAAAGAAGCGGCGAAGGTCTATGGCACTTTGGACTCCTCCCGGCAGCATCTGGACCACGGTCAGCTGAAACCGCCCGAGCAGAAGTGGAAGCCCTTTGAGATGGGCAACTTTGCCACCACCCAGATGGCGGTGCTGGCCGCGCAGCACAACCACGTCACCCGGGCGGAGGAGGAAGCCAAGAAGGTCTACCTTGACCCCAGCGGCTTGCCACGGTCCTCGGTGGTGGGCTCACGGGGCGCCGCGGATGTCCTCCACCCTGCCTCCCATGGAGAAGGGTCGGCCATGCAGAGCCTCATCAAGTACAGCGGCAGCTTTGCCAAGGAGACCGCGTCCCGGCAGAGCTGTGGCAAGAAGAGCCCCTTTGGTGGCTTGGGCAACATGAAGTTGGACTCTTCGCAGCTGGGCACCTCCAAGGTGCAGCAGCTGCTCTCGCAGCAGCCGGCGAAGCAGCTGAAGAGGGACCCTGAGAGACCCGAGAGTGCCAAATCCTTTGGCCGCGAGAGCATCGGCTCCCAGGGCGAGGTGGAGGTGAGGCACTTGCCCGTCGGCATCGCCGTGGCCGTGGCCCGGCAGAAGGACAACAGCAGCAGCAGCAGCAGCAAACTGGGGCCCAGTTTGGCGGACCGGGATCGCTCACTGTCTCTCAGCAGCATCAAAGGTAGGTTCCCCAGACCCATCTCAGGATCTGTTCCCTGGGGAGGAGCAGCCCCAGGCTGCGTGGCATGAGCTGAGTTTGGCATCCTCAGCTCCTTTTGCCTCCCTTTGCTTTCCCAGCCAAGGGCACGCTGTAAAAACCACAGCAGGAAGGAGTGTCCCTTTCCCTCTTCCTTCCCCTCTGTCCCCCTCTGAGGACAACCCCTCTCCATGTGTTTGATCCCCGTTAGCAAAGGGAGTGACGGAGAAACGCCTTAATCCACCTTTGTGCTGGTGTTTTAATCTCAGGGTGCAGGCAGGAGGGGGGGGTGTCTCTGGTGAGCTTTTTGGTGCCCCCCTTGGCTGGTGTAGCGAGATAAGGCCTGGGGGCTGCCCAGGATGGGGAGAGCTCGGCTCCGGCACACTAAGGAGTGATGCCAAAGCAAGCGACCGGGCAAGCAAGGGTTGGCTTTCCATTTTTAGCCTTCCCCTTTTCCCATTTTTCCACCTTTCCCCCCCTTTCCCCTACCCTCGGGGGTTTCTCCCCGTCGGCAGCCCCTCTCCCCGTTCCCATCGCCTCCCGTCGCCCTCCCCGTGGCCGGGCGGGAGCCGAGCGAGGACCTCGTGGGGCAGCACAGGGAGCTGTTTGTTCAGCCGTTCAATCATCCCAGACCCTCCCAGCTTGCGTTAAATGTAATTTACTGAGCCGAACTAAAAGGCTGCAAACAAGGGTTGGATTCTGGCAGGCCTCCGGGCTCGTTGCTAAGTGATGCAGTTGGCTTTCAGACAGAAAACAAGACCGCTTTTCTCCTCCTCTCGCCCCCCAAATGCTGCCCCCGCTTTGTGTGCCAGGAGATATTCGTCTAATAACATTAGCTTGCTTGCGCTGAGTGGACGGTGCTTGAATGTTTAGACCTTTTAAGAAGGAGAAAGCAGGCTTTAGTTGGCTAATCTGTAGTATTTGGCAAGTAAAATGCAAGTATTTAGTGCTGGGCATTGGTTGTCAAGGAAACGGACCTAAGCCTTTTCCTCCGTGCATAACTGATTGAATTTTTCTATGCGGTCCGTGCGTCATGTTCATATATATAGACAAAATGATCATTCACTGTCCGGACAATCATCGGTCTGTACAGAAAAGGGACGTCCTGTCGGCAAGGGGGGGTGTGGGGAAGGGGAGGGAAGGGGGCTAGGCGGGAATTAGAGGAATAAGAAAGTGTGTGTGTGTGTTTGGATGGGGGATGAGAAAAAGATGATAAGCCCGGCTATAAATAACGGAGCGCAAGGGATGTAGATGGGAGAGGGAGGAGCGGAGGTAAAATAACAAAATAATAATGTTTCTAATAAAAGGCTGGGGGAGAAGGGGGGGGGAGATCAGCTCACCTTGTGCCAAGGAGGGGAGGGAGGCTGCAAGTTAACCAAGGGCTTGTTCCGTATTGCCGGCCCCAAAGAGGCAGTTGGGCATTGAGTGGGGAAAATAAATAGGAAAAGGGGCTCCAAGGGGAGAAAACCTGGGTGGAAGGGGATTTGTGTGCTGGTGGAGAGGCAGGGAGGGATGCTGAGGCTCCGGAGGGATTTGCAAGCCCTGCTGCCTTGTGCCGTGGAGGGTGGGTAGTAAAACCGAGCAACGGAGGCTGCAAAGGGCATCATTCAGCCGGTGGAGGAGGAGCTGGTTGGGGACAGGCACTGCACGCCGTGTCCTGGCAGGTTGCAAAGGAGATGTGGTGACCCTGGCAAGTCCTTCGGGAGGGAGAGGCGTGTGCCAGGTTATAAAGCATCTTTGCTTTGCTGCCTGAAGCCCGTGGAAGGAGCCTTGGGGAGAAGAGCCAGGAGAGATGTTGTCTCGTTCCTGGATTCCTTCTGACAGTAAAAGCTGAGGGAATTGGAGACTTGACAGCAAAAAAAAAAAACAAACCGCGAGCTGTCCAGGTTTGTGGGAATACACAGCGGAGCCCTCCTTGAAAAGGCTGCCTGTCAGCAGAATAGACTTGATGTTCCGAGATGCTTTCCCCGTGTGCCAAACCTTATCCAGGGGGGAGAGCGAGGACCCTGGCAAGGGCTGCCGGGGAGACAGGGTGCAGCCGTGCGAGGCCGTGCTGCGCCGCTGAGCCCTGCGGGGAGCAGAGCATCGCCCGGGCAAGGGGCCGTGCTGGCAGGGAGCACCCAGAGCTCGGGGGGTGGCAAAACCACCTGCCTCCCAGCCCCGTGAGACTGGCTGGCAGCTCGCTGCAAGCAGGGTTTGGGTTTAGAAGCGGGAGAGGGGCGGAGAGTGGAGAGGGGCAATGGGGAATTGTGGAAAAAGGGCAAGAAAGAAGCTAAGGGAAAAAAAAAAATATGGGGAAGCAGACCTAAAATCAGGTAGCTGGGGTGAAGACCTTGGATAAAATAAGGGAAGGGTGGCCCCGATACCTGGTCCTGGCCGGGCCAGCGAGGAGCTGCTGTTTGCTCCCGTGAAGGTGCTTCCTAACCTCGTGCAGACGCGGCTGTTACCGTGCCAGGCTCTGTTTGCAAGAGCTGTTCTGATTCTGGACGAGCCGTTTCTCAAGCCAAACATCCCGCCCCCCATCTCCCTTTTTGGATTCTTGCCCTCATCTGCCATATGTGCCCCTGCCTCCCCAGCCCCCCTCTTCTTGCATGGCTTGGGGCAGGGTGGGGGGGATGCAGATGCCCGCTAAGGGGTTGAATTGCAGAGCGGAGCACGCTGGTTTCGTGAGGGTCTGTAGTATTGGTTCTGCCTGTTGTGGAAGAACAGGGATTCGAAGCATATTTAGTGCTCCCAGACTGATTTACAAGAACAGAAGGTGCTTCAGAAGGTGCAGAGATAAATTCCCCCCCCCCACTCCTTGAGATGTGCTAAGCAGGACTGCCTGGTTTGATGCAGGGATTTAGCTGGGTCTCGTCTCTTTCTGAGGTGGGAAATCTGCTACTGTCCTTCAGCAAAAATGATCTCATTGGTCCTGTTGCTCCCAGGCTGGTGGCTCTCCTGTCCTGGGAGACCAGCCTGACCTGGTGAGTGGGTCCCTTGGTGGCTTGGAGACATGAACCTCAAACCACGTGCAACTTGGGAGCCACCTTAGAGATAATATCTTGATAAAGACAGCCTTGCCCTGTCCTTTAGGGTTTGAACCTGGTACAGTCTTGGGGACAGTGGCGTTTGGGTGTGCTGGCTCCCAGGGTACTGCCTCTCTGTGCCCAGAGGAGAAGGGACAGCTTTCTCCAGACTGTTTCTCATGTCTGATGGTGCTGGGTTGTCTCTTAGGGCATGGACGCTCAGAAGATGACTGCGGGGATGAGAGGAGCCGCCACCGGGACAGCCACCTCCTGGCGGGGCGCTTGGAGCGGGATCAGGAGAAGCTGCTCAGGTGAGGGTTGGAGAGGGATAAGATCTCTTGCTGCAGTGCCACAAGCCGTGCCTGGGGACAGCCTGTCCGGAGAGGGGATGGGGTTGCATCCATCCTGGTGTAGCTGCTGGCACCAGTGCTGAGTGGGGTACCCCGTAGGCAGATCCTGAATCCTGCAGCAGAGCAATCCTAACAGACTGCTGCAAATCCATGCCTGCTCCAACGGGATGGAGAGATGGGATGTTTTATTCCAGACGTGATGTTAACCATCTCCATCACAGCTCTCCTTGAGTGTCTGACCCTGGTTTGCAAACACACTCGCTCGGCAGGCTGGTCCCTACCCCTGGGCTCCTCCTGCAATACTCAGACCCAATCTCTCTCTCTTTCTTGCCTCCCCCATCACCAGAGAGAGCAAGGAGCTGGCAGATTTTGCCCGGATACACCCCTCCGGCTGCGCCACGAACGGTTTGAACTCCAACCTCATGGTGACGGGAGGCCCGGCCTTGACGGGCTCCGGGCGCTGGTCTGCAGACCCGGCTTCGCACTTGGCGGCCCACCCCTGGCTCCCCAGGACGGGGAGCCCCTCCATGTGGCTGGCCGGCCATCCCTACGGTGAGTGCCCTGGGAGGGAGCGATGTGTCCTTGGGGTGTTCACAGCGATGGAGCCCAGGGAGACGTGTTGCTGAGTGCCCAGTGAGGCTGCTGTCTGATCACAGGGGAAAGGGGAGGAGGTATTTGGGAGCGATCAAATGGTAGATGGCTTCTTGCGTGGGTAGGAGCTGCCTGCAGCCCTTGAGTTGTGACCGTGGTGGTTCTTCTTCCAGGACTTGGTCACCCTTCCCTGCACCAAGGCATGACTCCGGGCTTCCCCCCTGCCATGGGGGGAGCTCTCCCTTCCGCCTACCAGTTTGCCAGAGACCCGCAGTCGGGGCAGCTTGTTGTGATCCCCAGCGAGCACTTGCCACACTTTGGTAAGGATGTGAGCGTGTCCCTGAGGACCATTCTGTGACAGCTATGGAGGGAACAGGCTTTGGAGGGGGCTGGATAGGACCAGCAGCCACATCTCTAGAGTGGGTGTGAGCTCACCTCTTGTTATGTTTGCTTTGGAGGTGGAAATAGGTAATCTTCAGCAGTGGCTCCTCATCCCCTGCAGGACCTTGTAGACTTTGGGTCCTTTCTTAGAGAAACTGCTTGTGGACACAGCCAGGATCAGTCAAACCATGGGTGCCTCAAGAGCAAAGCAAGTCAGACGGCCCCAGGACCTGTGGGGTGGTGGGAGCGGGGCTGCTGAGGGGAAGATGACACCCTTTCTCCTCTGCATTTCTGGTTGCCTGATGTTCGTCACCCCCCACACCCTGAGGTTGGGGTAGAGACACTTCCCCTGAGCAATGCCAAATCCTTTAGCCATCCCCATCCTCCTGCCTTCCTGACTGCATCTCCGCTCACTCCCCAGCGGAGCTGATGGACCGAGCACCCCCACTGTGGCCCGCCATGTACCCCCCGACCAGGAGCTCCCTCCAGCATGCCCACCAGCTCCAACTCCTCTCCCATCAGCAGCTGCTGCGGCAGCACGAGCTGTACATCCTGCAGCAGCAAGCAGCCCACGCCATGGAGCTACAGAGGAGCGCCCAGCTCGTGGTAGGTTTTCAGGAGCTTCTTGCTTAGACATGAATCGAGTCTGAAGTTGGGGTGTCTGGCGGGGAGGGGGGGGGGGAAGCAGCTGTGCAAGTGTTACTGCAAGTGTGTCCCAAGGGTATGGATGAATTGAACGATCCTGGCCCGGTCCTTGGGATATGAGGCATTCAACGTGTCCTGTGCAGCTGGGGTGGGTTTTGGAGGGATTTGGTGTGGAGCTGTTGAGCGATGCTGTCAGGAGAGCTGCAGGCAGCAGCATGACCTTGATTCTTTCTTTCCCCAGGGATGTCTCTGTTTAGTTGAGTGGTTTCGTCCCTGGTTGCCTCCAAACAAACCTCCTGAGCAGCTCAGAGAAGGAGCTGCAGTAGTGGCAGCCATCACGCTGGGTCCTTGGAGCCAGCTCCTATTCACCAAATGATTTTGGAAATCATGAGCTTTCATTTGGGTGTTTCACACCCATTTAATTTTTATAGTGGTCATCCATCTGGTTTTCAGCCTTGATTTTACTTGTGTGCTTGCTGGGCTGGAGACTTAGAAATGGTTTGCTTTGGTTGCAAGTGAAAGCTGAGACACCCTTCACGTGACTCCCAGAGCTGGGAATTGGTAAAGAAAGCTACCGCAGATCAGTGTCACCCTCCATTAGATTGGTCTTAAAATGGTGTTGCACTGGGGAACGCATGTTGTGTTCCAGTGCATATTTGATAAGACCATGTTTTTGGTCTTGCTCGGTGGTAGGTCTGTGCTCGGTGGTAGGTCTGTGCTCTCCAGGAGCAGGTAGGGATGTCCTGCTGAGTTTTATTCTCTTCTTGTCGCAGGAGAGGTTGAAGGCAAACGAGCAGCGTGCAGATATGGAAGAGAAGGTGACGAAACGGAGCCTGGACAGTGCCAAATCAGGCCTTTCCTCCTCTACCCCGGGACTGGTGCACCGAAAACCACCCGTGCTGTCTCCCAGCGCCTCCACGTCCTACAGCAAGGCTGTGAGTCCACCTCCCCTCTCTCCCAGGGCCTCACCCGTGTCTGTGCTCAAAGCTGAGGTGATCCAAAAGATGGAGGAGCCACCTTCGCAGCCAGCCTACTCCTACCCCGCCACCCCCAGCTCCCATCCTTCCAGCCCGCCCCCTGCCTCTCCACCCCCTGCCCCTGCCATCCCTCCAAAGGAAGAGGCACCCGAGACCGTGGAGAAGAAAGACCTGGAGCTGGAAAAAGAGGCTGCCGGTCCATATCAGGCCTTGTTCCCAGGTAAGAGAAGCCCTGCTTTGGCAGAGTCCCGTTGTGTTTGTGCCTGCCTCCCTGTTTCTCCTTGGCTCTTTCCTGCTTCCATCCCTTCCCCTAGAGAAAACCACGTAGCTCCTCTAAAAGGCAGGGGAGAGGCAAGGACCAGGGGTGGTGTGATGGACTTGGATCCATGTCTGAGTCTTAGGGACACCTCGGGCTGTAGGCTGTCTTCTTCCCTTGGGTCGAGCCTGGGTTGGTTCCTCCAGGGCTGAAGTCTCAGTGGGAGGAGGATGCAGGAGGCAGATCTCTCTCCAGTTGCAGGAGAGTGCTGGAAAGGTGCAGAAGGGACCTCTGGGGTGCTGGTGCCTGTGGCAGCTTGGCCAGGACAGAGGTGCCCAAAGCAGCCACTGCTTGAGAATAGGAAGAGACGAGAAATGAAGGCAACTTATTTCTGTAGCTTAGAGAGAGAGGTGCTTTGGAGACCCAGCTGATACACAGACTGTCCCTTCTGATGTCTTGCAGAGATCCCCCCAGGATACCCATTCCAGTCCCTGCCTCCCTCCTTTGGAAGACACTATCCCTACCTCCTCCAGCCCACCGCAGCATCTGATGCGGATGGCCTGGCTCCTGACGTCCCTCTGCCTGCTGAAGGCTCTGAGCACATGGAGCTTTCCCCAGAGGTCAAGCCCATCCACCTGTCTCCGTCCAAAATGCTAGAGCCTATCCAAGCTGCAGCAGAAGAGGAGTCCTTGGAAGAGAGGGTGAAATCAGAGGTGCAGATGGAGGAGAGCCAAGAAGGCATCTGTGAGCAGGACATGGGGACTCTGAACATCGCCACCTCCACAGCCGTCCCAGTGCAGAATGTGGACAATTGCAATCTCCTCTTGCATCAGGGAGAAGCCCTGGGTGCTATGGAGCAGGACCAGGAAGACCTCCAGAGCTGCCCGCCTCCTTACCAGGTTGTGGCCTGCCCTGCAGAAGCAGAGGCTCAGGCAGAGACCGGGAGTGGAGCAGAACCCTGCTCCGTGCACATGGACTACGAGGGTTCGCTCGTGCACACAGAGAATGAGCCGCCCGAGATGGACTTGACGCCCCAGCGGGAGGAGGCCTCTGTAGCCATGGACCTGCAGAGCGCCGATGTGCCCCATGGGAGGGAGTTTCCCAGCCTGCCCCCTGAGGAGGGGGAGCAGGGGCCGGAGATCCCTTCCTACACGGAAGAGGCAATCTCTTGCCAAATCCCAGCTCTGGACATCAAGCCGGGGGACCCGCTGGCTGGGATGAATGCTTTGGTGGCTGCCACAGAAATGCCTCAGGCTTGTTCCTTGTTGACTACCGCCAGCATCACTCCGTCCCAGATGAAGGTAGAGGTGTTACCTGACCAGGCCTTGGAGCACTCCTTCCTGCAAGGCATCACTTTGCTGAGTGAAATTGCAGAGATGGAGCTGGAGAAAAGGAAGCAAGAAATGCAAAGTAAGTTGTGAGTGCCACTGTCTGACCAGTCTTGGGCCAGGTTGGGTCTCCTTACGTACGGCCCCAGTGCTCTCTGCGGGGGCAGAGGAGCAGAGCGGGATGGCATCTCTCGCAACCTCGGCCAGGCAGCGAGGAGAGCGTTGCCCTGAGTCGCAGGAGTGGCCGGTACATTGGATGGGGTGGGAGCAGGGGGTTTGTTGCTGTAGGCTGAGCTACGTGTGGCTTTTCTACCTCTCTCCCCCTCCAAAGGCCCTTGCATGTCTAGACGGTTTGTGGTATGTGTAGCGGAAACGGAGCCCCACTTGCCGAGAGCTGCCAGGGTAACACCCTTCTGGCAGGCACCGAGTCTACAGTCTGTCGGGGTTTGGCACAAGAGGCCCCAGTAGCTCCAGATGATGCTTTCCAAGAGCTTGGCAGGTCCTGAAAAGATCTCACCTTCCAGTAACTTCCTGAGGCGAGACGTGATGGGAACTGCCAGTTGCACCATGGCTGGGTACAACAGGAGATCTCAAGTGGGGGCCAAGGGTGGCTGGGAGGCTCCTTGAGCTGCCATGGTCCAGAAAGGGACATCAGCCTCTCCTTGTGCCTGCTGGAGGAGCACTCGTGGAGAATGAACTTCTGTAGCTGTTTTTTTTCTGTCCTCAGCAGGTCCAGAAAGTTTCCCTGTCCGGCCAACGCTGGAGAGTTTGCTGGCTGCCAGCACCCACATGCTCATGGAAGTACTTTCCACCCCCTTTATGGAAAGTCTGAAAACCATCCGGCTGCCTCGAGAGCTGAATCCCAACAAAAAATACAGCTGGATGCAGAAGAAAGATGAACCCGTAAGTAGCTCTGAGCGTGGCTGAGCCTGGAAAGCCACGGCCCATCCACTCGCCCCAGCTTGCTCTTGCAGCCGCAGTTTGCCACCCGGCTTGCGTTGCCCTTCTGCCTTCAGCAGAGCGAGCCGGTGTGTTCGTAGCCAGGCAGGAGCCAGCGTGGTGCGATTTAGCTTCCTCCCTTGTCTGTGGATCAACACCATTGATCTCAGCAGGACCCTCGGCAGCCCTAGAAGCGGTGTTTGTAGTACAAAGCCACCAGGAACTCGGGTGTTGCTGCTTTGGCAGGGGGGAGCATAAATAAAGATAGTGGCAGGAGGGTTTTTCCTGGTTTTTTCTTTGTTGACTCTTCCCCATGGGAGAGACTGACAAATTATTTTGTACCTTGTGAGTAAGCATTCCAAGACAGGGAATATTTTGATCTGTCTTCTTAAATAGGGGAAAAGAGACTCCATGGGTGTATTGTATCCTGCAGGTTCTTTCCCAGGGCTGCTTTCCCTCGGAGCTAATCCTATCCCATCCATAAGCCACAGAACGTCTCTGCTTGGCTAGTTTTGCTCGGGTACCACTCTAGGGCTGTGCTGGTTGTGGGCGAGGGTGCTTCTCCCCTGAAGCATGGAGGGCTTCACTGCCAGGCTTCAGATCTTGGCCATGGCAAGGGCACCCTAGATGTGTGCCACCCAAGTCTAGGTGGGGACCTGGATATGTCCTGACCTTCTTGCCCCCTCTTGCCTCCCCACCCTAGATGTACTCCATCAAATCGGCCATCGAGAACATGGACGCGATGGAGCTGGACTACAGGATGAGGCTGGCGGAGCTGCAGCGGCGGTACAAGGAGAAGCAGCGGGAGCTGGTGAAACTGCAGCGCCGCAGGGACTCCGAGTAAGTGGCAGGCTGCTCGCTCCGTCTCGTTTTTTTCCAGCTGGGCGCTTTCACTGCCTCTCGGTCCGGGAGAGAAAAAAACAGCCCTCCATCCCTCCCTGTCTCCTCTCCTCTCCTCCTGGTCTGGCCCGCCAAAGCTTTGCACAACACACTCCTAGGCTATGTGACACGACAACCTGATCGCTGGTGAATGCAGCTGGGAGACTGTGTTAGAGACAACCTTGGCTTCAGCAGCTCAGTTTAGCAGTTTGGTGACAGGCGAAGGTTCTGGGTTGGCTCCCATTCTTGCTTGCTTTCTTTTAATTTTTTTTTCTCTTTTTCTTCTTTTTTGGATTTATTTGTTTTATTTTTTTCCCTGTTTGTTTTGCTTTTTGGTTGCAAAATTTGATTTTGCCTTTTTTTTTTTTTTTCTTTGCTTTTTTTCTTTTTTTTGTTGCCTTGGTTAACAGTGAAGCGTATGGTTTTTTTAAAGGGAAAAGCATGACGAGAAAAGTAGAAGCTTGGCGAGAAGAGGCCCTGGAAGGCCCAGGAAGAGGAAACTTGGATCAAGCGCTCTGTCACCCGTTAAGGAGAGAGGGAAGAGTGACAGCAAAAGTGGAAAGTAAGGCTGGAATTTGGGGAAGACGGGAAAACGGCAGGGTCACTGCACCAGGGTCTTAACTTGGGGAGAGCATCTCGGATGCAGCGGGGGCTCGCCGTGGCGTTGTGTTGGCAGGCTGGTCCCTGGCAGCCGTGGTGTTGTGGAAGCGTGTGCATTTAACGTGAGCGTGTCCTTAGGGTGGGAATACGGTGGCAGCCTCCTCCCTCCCCGCTGGTAGAGCACGTGTCTGTGGTGTTGGGTGCGAGCAGGACAGGCTGTGTTGAGCTGCGGTGAGGTGACACTGGGCAGGGACCTGTAGGTGAGCTCTTGGTGTCGGGGAGTGCGTCCTCGGGCGCTTTGAGGAGAGCGGATGGTGCAAGAGGGTGCTGTAGAGCTAATAGCAGGGATGCTGATGTCAAAAACCTGTTCCAGGTTGTCTACTTTGTAGGGCCTTTCTGCTGTGTTTCTGCTGTCTTCATCTCCTGTTCCCTTAAATCAGTGGGAGTTGGTTTCGCCTGACCTGTCTCTTTCAAATGTCTGGATCATTCTCTCTTCTGCTTTTTTCTCTTTTGCAAGTCCAGCTGCTCTTACTTGGGTGCCTGGATCTCACCACCATTGGCCATTCATAGGTGGCCAGGTCTCTCCAAAGGGAAGGCACTCTGAGCTGCCTCCCTGTGTGCTATGTATTTTTGCAAACGTCCTTTCATGATGACAAATTAGATTCAGGTGTCCAGCTCCCACTGACCATTTTCTTCTGAAAGTCTGTCCTCTTGGTGGCTCTGTGGTTTTGTTCCTCTTGTTTGGGTGGATAGACAGGCTGGAGGCCTCCAGAGGTGGCTGGAGTTGTGCATGTGTGCGTGCATGTCCCCTTGAGCAGCCTGGCGGGAGATGGAGATGGACCCTCAGCCAGCGTCCAGGGCTTGAGATGTTGGTTTAGCTGTCTGCGGAGGTCAGCAGAGAGGACAGAGGGGAGGAGAAATGCCTGGAAGCTGAGGAGACTGCCCCGTGTCAGCAGCTTTGAGGTGATGGTGATGGCGTATCGTGAAGGAGGCAGCATATGAGAACTTCTGATGGAGGCTTCTAGAGGTCTTGAGGTGTTGACTGATGTCTCCATCCCTCAGTTAGTTTCTGGAGACGACTGGGGAGCAGTGAAATATGTGCTTGTAGTCTCACCTACTTTATTTTTTGTGTTTTTTTTAATTATTTACCCTCTCCTTTCCCCCATTATCTCAAAGCGAGACCGAAGGCGCAACTCACAAATGCCTCTCACAGAGGGGCCAGGCTAGTAAAGCAGTTGCCTGTCCTTTGAGCGAGCCAGTCCCTGCAGTGGCCTTGTCTGCCCATGCCACCCCGTGTGACGGTTCCTTAACCACCTTCTTGCTCATACCCAAGCAACCAGAGCAAGTGTCTGGGCCGTGAGGCACCTCCCTCGGCCTCGGGAATCTCTCTCTGCACCTACAGAGTCCAAGAAAGGAGAGGTGTGGAAAGACGTACAGGGCCAGCTCAGCTGCCTGTCCTTCCCTCTGCTGCTCTGTACCAAATCAGGCGCTTTTCGGTGGCTGTTACACCAAATACTTCCTTTCAGAGACCACCTTGCAGGTCTCTGATTTCAGGCGCCCTCATCTGTGCTGGTGGCCAAGAGTGTGCAAGAAGGGCTCCTTGGCTCTCCTGTTTGGTGGAAAACCTTGTCCAAACTGCTGTCACTTCACAGTGGAGTTGGCTCCTGCTGAGGATCCCCTCCTAGGAGGCATTTAGCCTTGCTTTTGAGCTTGGTGGGGATCACAGGGAGGGAAGCACCCCCACCTTGACCCATCCTGTGCTTGGCTTGCAGACTGAGCAAGTCCTTGTTGCTCTCTGAAGACTCTGAGACTGGCGAGGGCATGAAGAAGAGGCACAAAGGGGCCCTCCCGGAGGAGGACGAGGATGTGGAGAGCAGCAGTGGCAAGATGAAAGGGAGGAACCAGAGCTGGGAAGAGCACGATGTGGCTCCCAGCTTCTCAAATGAGGTCAGTGCCCTCATGGGGAACATGGAGCCATGGGCCAAAAGCAGATCTCTTTCTTTCTTTGCTATTGTTGGTTTGCACTGGGTAGCTCCTCCTGATCTTAGAATGTCCGCTCTCAGAAGCTCTTCTTGAGAGGACTGTGCAGCAGAGGGATGTTTGCAAAGGCTAACGTTCGCTCATGGAGGTTGGACCTCTTTGGTAGGCAGCAGAGAGACAAGAGCCTTCATGCCAGACGGAGCATTGCAGCGTTGCAGTAGCTCTTGAGTCCAGAGCAGTGCTTGTCTTATCCCTCTGCCTGTCGAGATGGAGGGGAATGAACTTCCCGAAGCCAGGGAGGGGAGGGAGCCCAGCCTCACTATTTTAAATGCAGGGTTTTCTTCTGCTCTGGTGGAAGCAATGAGATATTTACTGGAGCTTTAAGCTGCTGATGAAATCCAACATGCGTACAGGCGAAGTACTGAGTCACTGCTGCTGTTATCTGGCTGTAGCACATGTAAAGTATATTTACTTTTTTCAAGAAGCAAGAAAATATTGAAAAGGATGTCACAGCTCTGGCTGTAATGCAGTGGTGCTGATGCTCTTGCTGAGAGGAATTTGGGTCTTTTTGGCATCCCAGCCTCTGGAGCTGGTTGATTATGTGGAAATCCATATTTATTTGGCTGGGGTTTTGGGTAAATAAGATCTTTAATCCTTGTGATTTAGAGAAAAGCTTGTAAAACTAACCCAAATATATCCTAAAAGCCAGAAGGTGTTGAGAAAAAAAAAAAAAAAGAACTCCAAAACATGTTCTATGAAACATACTTCTTTTGGAAGAAAATTCAATTTTTTTGAGTTAATCTTGAAAGTTTGTAGTGCTTGATGAGGGTAAAGTTGTGCTGGTTGCTGACATCTTCCTCCCTAGCACCATGGTGGGTTATGACCATCATCCTGAGGCCTTACTAATTAGGGCGCATGAGAGGCTGTTAGGAGGGCTAGTAAAATCCCTCAGGTCTGCCGTGATGACTGCTCTCTATTCACCTGCATCTCTTCCTTTCACCTCGGCAGTTAAAACTCAAAAAGAAGAAGGTGCCATCAGATCAGGAGCAGCTGGCCAGCAAGCTTGACAAGGCCCTGTCGCTCACCAAACAAGACAAGCTCAAATCCCCCTTCAAGTTTGCTGACAGCTCTGGGGGAAAGCCGAAAGCTAGCGGAGGTGGCAGCAGGTACCTGCCACCCCATGAGGCTCTGCCGAGCAAGGAGGAAAAGAAGAGCCTGGCCAAGAACCTAGGCCTGTCCCTGAAAGCCACCAAGGAAGGTAAAAACAAAGTGGCTGCCAAAATGAAGAAGATGGAGGTGGGGTTAAAAGTCAAAAATCAGCTCAAGGTTTCCCATTCACCAGCAATATCTGAAGTGAGCAGCTACTCCTACAGTAAGTAATGCCTTGTTTCTCTCTTCTTACAGTGTAATCTCTTGTAGGGGCTTGTGGTGGGGGTTTCTGGCCTCTTGGAAGGGGTCTTGGTGATGGGTCTGGTTTTGCTCATGAGTGAAAGGTGACCTCCTCCTTGACTAATCGCTGCTGCAGCATCTTTGGGGTCAGCATGAGTTGTCCACCCAACTTGCTGTCCAAGAGGAAGCCAGTATTGGTGCATCTCTTCTTGCCCTGTGTTGTACTGATCATCAATGGGGAAGAGTGCTTTAAAAAAAGAAGCTGACCCACATTCTTGCTTTCGGTGGGAGTAGACACTCTCCTTCTACCCGTCAGATGAGTACTCCTAGCCTCTGCTCCAGGAGGTGGTTAACAGTTAACTTTTGAAGTCCTTGTTGAGTTGTGTGGGATTGACTTTTGGATTATGCCACGGAGTCAGTTGGAGAAGGCCAAGGCAGCCAGGGGGCACCGATGTTCGTGAACATCTTCCTGCCGGTCGGTGTCGTGGCTTGGTTCCTGGCCGACTCTGCTCAGCCTTCCCATCTGTCTTATCAGTGTTTGTCTTCACCCTGGCATCCTGTGTACCGATTGCCATTTTGAGCCCAAAGTGCACCTGAGACAGAGGTTCCTGCAGCTGAGCAGAGCTGGGGACCCCTGCTACAGAAGGGAAAATCTGAATTGCAGATAGTGTCGGGAAGACAGTAGAACCAGAGGTAGAAGAGGCTTTAATGATGGAGGCAGACAA
This sequence comes from Calidris pygmaea, assembly GCA_003697955.1. Lineage (NCBI taxonomy): Eukaryota > Metazoa > Chordata > Aves > Charadriiformes > Scolopacidae > Calidris > Calidris pygmaea. Next base: position 31,316 of record QJSC01005339.1, read on the forward strand.
TGGGGCAGAGAGCGTGTGAGGGACTTGGAGTTTATGGTCTGAGAGACTGGTTGTGTAATTGTCTTAGCTCACTTTCATGCGCATCTTTTCCTTTGCTTGCAGCTATTTAAAACCCCTATGGGGTGTTTGTGTGCATAACAAATCCATCTCTCGGTGCAACGCCCGTTTGGAAATTTCACTAGTGGGGAAGATGATGAGCTAGTCATTCTCCAACTGAACAAATGTTTGGCATGAAATTAGCCATTTACACGGCTAAAGAGGAGCCATTGTGTTCACTGGACTTGAACACAGCCTTTGGCTGGTCGTGCTGTACACACTACCCAACAGTTGTGCTCCTGAATGTGCTTCACTCCCATGGACAGATGCATGGCTCCTAAACTGGGAGCCCTGGAGCTAATAGGGAGAGGAGGTATGGGATCTTGCTGGTGATAAAAGCCTTTGCTCATGGCAGAGGGTGCTTTTGCAATGCCTTTGCACTTGGTACTGCGGTTTCATGAACAAAAACTCCCTCCTGGACCTAAGGAAGCTGCTGTTTCACCCCTCTCCTCGCCAGCAAGTCTCCTGGTGTAGGAATGTGCCCCTTCACCACACAAATCTCAGCGCAGGGGGATCGTTGTTCCTGAGGAACCAACTGAAACGGCTCAGCTTTGGAGCATGGTTTTTCAGCTGTGTGCAGGTTCAAGGAAAGGGCTTTAGCCTGTCGTTTGGTCACTCAAGCGTGATGGATTTGGGGAGGCAGGTCGAGCATATGGCAGCACCTCCCATGACTGGTGGGCTGCTCTTGTGGAGGAGAAGTGGGATTGACGCCAAGACCGTCTGCCTCCTAACCTCATGATTTTCTCGCTGGAGTCCTGAAGACCTTGGGCATAGATCCAAGGGGCAAGCTGAGCATCCTCTTCCCACAGATTTTAACAGAAGTCAGATGCCCAAAATCATTTGCGTATTTGGGCTTTAGGCCTCCTAAACTTGCTGTCCCTCATTTCTTCCTCTCCACAACCAACGCAGTGGAAGTGGGGAGTGATGCCCAACCTGGGCTGACACTGGAAAGCATCTCCCGCTGTTCACAGGCTGGAACGGTCCCCACCGCAATGTTTGTAACATTGTGGAGCTGATGGTGCATTCATAAGCTGGGAGGTGACAATTCCTACCCGCTTTTATTGTGTCCAAGGATACCGTATACTGCTTGTTCCACTCATCAGGTGCCAGAGGGATAACTTCTCACTGCTGGCAGGGCTTAGCAGCTTTGTAAAGCCGCAGTTTGCAGACCGAGGAGCAACTTGGTTCCTGCTCCATGTCGGTGGACTTTGTGTTGCATGCCACAGAGTGTCTGGGGTGGTGGGTTAGGAGTTAGATATGCTGCCCACTACGCAGCTGGGCTCGCTCCGGCTGCCCGTTGTGTTGAAAACCCTCTGGGATAGCTGGTTTATGTAGAAAAGAAGATTTAGGTCAGAGTGTTGAGCATAACCGTGGTTAAGACTAATCCGGGTCGATGGCCTGATTGTTGGCATCACAACACCTTTGGTGTACACCTTCATGGTGGAAACATCTACCTCAGTTTTCTGCTCCTAAGATAAAAACGGTCCTTGGATCTTGTCTTAAGGGAGGACAGATGTTTGGGCTAGATGGAGAGTGTCTATTTCTGACCGAAAGGAAATACATATTTCTGTGTTTATTCATCTCCCACTTGCTGAGCCTGAGACTTGTGATGGAGGGACCTGGGAGGGGTAAAAAATGGTGGCACACGGACCCTCCTGCAGCCGCTTTCCCCTCCTGGTTTACAGCCTCTTCACAAAGAAACGCACCAAAGCACCCCAAAAAAAAACCCCACCCAAAACCCCCAATCTCCCATGTAATGATCTTCCCACCCGCTTTGACCACAGATACGGACTCGGAGGAGGAGGAGGAGGGATCCCTGAGGGACGAGTGGCCGGCGCAGCCCCCGCCTGCCCCCAAGCCGCGGCCACCCGGTCTCTACAGCGCGGCGGCCAGGAAAGGTGGCCGGGCGGCCGGTGGCCCCAAGGCAGCCCCCCGCAGCGCGGCGGCCGGGCGGCCGTTGAAGCCGAAGGCGGCGGCGGGCCGAAAGCAGCCCTTCTGCCTGCTGCTGCGGGAGGCCGAGGCGGGATCTTCCTTCAGCGACTCCTCGGAGGACTCGTTCGATCAAGGTTACTAGCTTATAGCAAACGCAACCCCAAACGCACCCCTCCGCCATGTCTGTGTGGGAGCGGGCAGGGTGGGGGGCGAGGGCGAGCGGGGGGCCTGGCAGGCTGGGGTCAGCCATTTTGATGGTCGGAGCCAGGGCGGCCATCTTTGTTCTTGGCAGCGTAGCCTGCTTTATCAGCCCGACGTTTATTTTTTATCCTTTTTGTACCTGTATCATTGTGATATTATTACTGGCTGGCTCTTTTAGAGCTTTTATATCAACTGGGTTTTAGTCTCCACCTATCCCTGCTTTCCTGCTCCCTTCCTCCCTTCAGTTTTTCCCTCACTTTCTTCCTTGCTGCCACCACCACCATTATTTTATTATTATTACTATTATTATTATTATTTTATTTCTTATTATTTTATTTTATTTCTTATTATTTTATTTTGGCATGAGCCTTGTAGAGGATTAGAAGGAGGTTTGTTTTTTTTTTAACTACTTTCCTTATTTTTTTCCTTTCCTTTTTTTCTTTTTTTCCTTTTTCCTTTTTTTTTTTTTTTAATACCGGGATACTGTTGTGTGGCCGTGTGACTTGATGTTTGTACTGCGATTTGGTATACCAAGCTTTATTAAACATATCGAGTTCATTTTTAACTAAACCTGTGTACCTTGTCTCTCTTGCTGTGTCTCTTATCAGGCGATTAGGTTGCCGCTTCACTTCATCCTGCTCTGCATCCCCCTCCTGCTCCCACTCCCCATGAGTAGAACTGGAATTAACCTAGTCTGGGGTACTCTCTATTATTCAAATATCCCTGCTGCCTTTGTCCAGATAAAGCATTTCCCCACCCCCAACCCCTTTAATTTAATTTCTGTTTCGTTCACCCAGTGTGGGTCTTTTTTTCTTTTCCAGTTTTTTTCGTCTGTTGACAGACTTGAGGCACTTGGTCCTTGTTGCTGCTGCAGGAGGGTGCTGGGTGTGAGGTCCCCATTATTTAGCAGCCAGAAAATTTTATTTTTCACTTTTTAAAACGTATCCGGCAAGTTTCAGTGTCTCTTTTTTTGGGTGGTAATTTTTTTTCAGATGCCCAGACGTAACCCATAGTGTTCAAGGATGTGGCAATTACTGCATTAAATTTGACTCTGCAGTTTCCCTCCCTCACCCTCACCCCAGTTTTTTTCTTGCAGCGTCTTTTTGTCAGCCTGTCATTAGTACTTCAGTGGGAAAAGAGATTACTTGAGACTTTTCCTCCAGAGACACAAGGGGTTTCTGTTTTAGAGCGTACTCATTAAATAATAATCATGGGGAAAGGTCATTTTAATGAGCCCTCAGCTCCCAAAAGAAAGTAGCTCATCTGGGTTGAATGCTAAGCAAGAGCATCCCCAGTTGTTATCATCTAAGTTACACGGCAGATCTGGATGTAGGACAGCAAAAGCCTTTTAGTATTTCACACTGCTCAGACGGCTGTTAATTGAAAATAGGGCTAGATAGTTTTGCTTTTTTTTTTTTTTTCTTAGTTTTTTGATGTTAATTTTCTCCATGCACCTGTTTGTTTTTTCTTCCCTCCAAACCCAACCTCCAAAGAAAGATAATTTAAGCTAAAAAAAAAAAAGTTATCAAACACAGCAGAAAGATATAGAACGCTGATTTGGTTTGATGTGGCTCTGGGCTGGACCCACCAATGCATTTCAAAGAAAACACAAAAGAGAGAACTATATGTTTTAAAAAAAAAAATTCTTTAGAGAACCCCAAGATTTCTGGGGATGGTGGATTTTATGTAAGGGTGAGATTGCCACATTTCCATTCTTCCCTTCCCTGTTCCTTCCTGCATCTTTTCTTTGTTTATTTTGCTGCTGTTGGAAATTTTGAGGATATCAATCCCTTTTAGGTGTCAAGTTCGTGAGGCTTTTTTGGGGGGGTTTGCTTTTTGGTTTTGCTCCAGGTAAGCAGATAGGTAACTTGTCCCTAATTGGCTTTGTCTATTTTTCAAGTGACCTGTCTGCTTTAAAAAAATAAAAAAAAAAAGAAAAGCCCAGTTTTATGGGATAAAGTCTGGGGAGGGGAGGGGATATGGGAGGAGGTCGGGGAATCTGGAACAAATGGGGAAATGCATTGTAAAGTCATTTAATGGTGGGGAAACCAAAGATGCAAAACCTCCTGGGGTGGGAGGTGGGCACGGAGGGGGAGGTGGGGAGGGATTATTGGTTACAACTTTGGGGTTTTTTTTCTGCAAATGACCTTTTTTTTTTTTTGCCTGTTCTTTCTCAGAAGCATTACTTGAAGGGATATTTGGGTAATAGGGTTTCTTAATGGCTTTCCCTGATACTAAACCGATTAATAACCTCAGCTTTTCTAGAAGTGCTCGCTTTCTCCTTGCAGCTGCTTGACCAACCCTTTCACCCCTGCCCCTATCCATGATGCTTTGAATGTCTGTGTCGGTCTCTTGCATTTGCTCTCACGCTGCACTAAAGAAGCAAAGTGGTTGGCTGGTTGTAGGGCAGACACTTCTCAGCGAGGGTCACTAGCCATGAACCCGAACCTTGACCATTGTTATGTAGGTAGGCAAAATAACTTTTCTTTATGTCATCTGTCAGCCTCAGATGTTTCGATGTTGCCGCCATGAATAATGACACGTAGCTCTTTTCATTCTCTTGGTTATTTTAACTCTGAAGATGATTGCTGTCTGCTTTTGACTTTCCTCTGTCCATGACTGAGTCTCGCATGGAAGGTTTGCTTGTGTGTATGTGTCTGAGGACTCCAGAAATGCTTTACTGTTTGCAGAACTTCTTTTGGAGAATTCCTTAACCCAGCAAAGGGTCTGCAGATGGGTCCAAGAAGAGAAGCCACAGGGCTGCCTGCAGGGGCTCTGCCACTGTCCTTAGAGGTTTCTGGGCCATAATGTAGACTCGTTAAATAATAGATAATTGGCTGGCCGTGGCCCTGCCAATGTCCGTGTCAGGCATAGGAGCACGTATGGGAAAAGACCTGTTTTCATCTGGTTTGAGTTAGAAGAGGTAGGGACGTGCTGCTTTCATGCAGACCATTGCAGACCGTGCAGATCACCAAATTGCCGTTCTGATAACAGGCAAAGCTTGTGGTTTTTCATCCAGTCACCTTGGAGAGGAAACTGCTAATATGTGACCCAAAGCCGCATGGGACCTTTGAAAACCATCAGATAGGTAATACCATGAGCTTCCTGAGACTGAAGACCAATACTTCCTCCTCCTCAGTATCCTGTTTTCCTTTGAAAATTACTAAGAAATCAGTACCTTCTTCCCTGCTCTCCTTTCCCTGATTGGAGGATGATTTTATCCCAATGAAAGAACAAAAAAAGAAATAGTGAGGGATAACTCACTCCCTACACACTTGTTCCCATGTGATAGTTATAATATCTTTAATTTTTATAAGTATTTCTGGAGTCAGCAGCACAGCACATATGGGGGGAAAAAATTGTTCAATTATGAGAATTGGCTTGTTTGACCGAAAAAAAAAAAAAGGTAAAATCTAAATTGGACATACAAAAATAAGTAACCTCCGGAATTTGGACAGATCACACAAATCAGATGTCAATGACCCAGTAGCTGTCTAAAGTCTGCCTGTACTTAGCCTGCTTTGTATGCTATAGGCCTGCTTGGTGTTATGAGAAAATCATGCTGTTTTTTTTACAATGTGAAATAACTCTTTTAAGTGTGTGTTTTTACTCCCCTCTTCCCAAGCCTTTCCTCTCCACATCCCCCTCAATCCGTCTCGTTACATCAGTCTTTAAAAACCAAATTGCTTAATCAATTTCTGTTCATCATTAACAAATCTTCATTTACTGCTCTCCTACAGTAAAATACCGTGGCAGCTTAGCTGTTAAAAGCAATGAGAAAGTTTAGTATTTTTAATTGGGTTTGGTTTTTAATTTAATGCAGGTAAAAATTTTAGAAAAAAAAAAAAGTCTTCTTTGGCTTCAGTTTATCTGGCACCAGTAGCATTTAAATATGAATTTATTGTTTGTTTTGGCTGCAGAGTTGTATGTACATGTGTGGTTGCGTGTGTGGGTATATACACACATATACATGCTTTTAAAAATGTCAATTAGAAAAGATATTTTTAACTTTGAATATTTTTCCCTTAGGCTTGTTCAGTGTTCACAGAATTACCGTTGAGGGAAAAAATGATTTTTTAAAAGGTCTATTTCCCCATTGTTAACTAAAAATCACCTTTTCAGGAGAAAAAATTGAGGCTTCAATTGTGTAAAGGCATCTGTGCATACTTCATTTTAAGCCCACACATAATTTGGGTACAGTAGGAGTAAAACTCCTGCTTGACATTAAATATAGGCATCACAAATCTCTCCAAGAAGCCATGCAGATGGCCATAGAGCACCAACAGCTTATTTACCACCATGACCATAAATCTGGGGACTTAGTTTAGAAGCATGTGGGTTTGGAGCAGAGCCCCAAATGTGTTCTTTTTTGTTTCATTTGTTTAGTTTTTGTCCCTTGGAAAATCAGGAGCAGGGATTGTGCTGTGCCAGTAGAGCGGAGTGAGCAAGATCTGCCCTCGCCGGGAGAGGTGGAGGAGGATAGTATCTGTGCTGTGAATGTGTTAAAATGTGTTTATTTTCAGGCTGCAAATTGAATCCCATGCAGATAAAAATACAAGCGTTTTGGTAAAAATGCTGACGGGAGGCTATCTTCGGTTGCCTTTCCCATAGTGTGACACCGTATATTTGAAAGGGGTTAGAATAACTGCCAGGTACGTTATTGTAGCGTACATTTTCTGCAGCGTGAGTAATAGCCGCTTTCATCCTGGCTTTTAAATCTGTTTTACCTTGGTGTGTTTGAAATACCATAGCTGTTGGGCACCCTTGTGCCCTCGCACGTGCAGAGTCTTTAAGTGCCGAAGGAGCGGTGGTGCGGAGAATTCATGCAGGACAGGTCGTGGAGGGATTTTCCTGCAAATTTCCCCCCTTTTTTTTTTTTTGCCTGTTTTCCTTCCCCAGCTGCTCAGTGAGCTGCTCTCCGCTCGGCTGGCTCTCTAGGTCTGACATGAGGGGCTGTACAGGTTGATTTTTTTTTTCAAAATTTTTTTTTTTTTCTGGTTCTGATTAGAATTACTGAATTTCGGAGCCAAATGGGATGCATGGAGGGGGGTCTCGATACCCCGTGGTGTGTCATTGAACTCAGGCACGGTTTTGCCGCTTTTCAGGCAGGCGGTTTCTGCGTCTCAGAATAGCCGAGTTCATCTGGATTTGTTTTCTTTTTGGCAAAACGTAGAAAAACAGCATTTGTGCCCCCTTTTCTGGTAGGGGAAGGAATCTGATCCTAATTTGCTCTGCTTTTTTTTTTTTTTTTGCATGTCGTTTTTATGCAAGGAGTGAGCAGGGCTGTGGATTTCTTGGTATTTACTGCAGGGCTGTAGGTTTAGTAGCATTTTTATATCACAAGGAACTGGCCTGAGAAACTGAAATGGGGAAGGGATTTTTATGCAGTTAAAATTAGTATTCTGTGACTACCTGATGTGTGCTACGGAGAAAAGCTCTCCTTGTTAAAAAAAAACCCACAATGAAACACCAAAAAAACAATAGCTGGCCATTACTTCAGTTGATAAAATGTTGATGAGAACACTGTTTTTTGATATTTCTGTTATTTCTTATGTCATGGAAAAATAACCCAAAGTGGAAAAATAACACTTGTGTTATTGTACTTTTTTTTTTTTTTTTTAAACAGCCAAGTGTTGAGGACGTTTTTATCCATCCCAGAGGGCATACGTGAAAAGAAAAGGATTTTCATGTTCATTCCAGCTCATTTTGAAGGGATCTGGTTTCTCATTTGGCTGGCTTTCAGATGCAGGGGTAGCGGCTGCCGAGCGGGCTCAGGCGGGGAGAGCAGGGCTCCTGCTAGCGGTGGAAATTTTCCATCCACCTTCATGATCCCACTTAAGCCCTCAATTTCAAGAAAAATGAAATATCTTTTCCAGACCCCCTTTTTTTACAGTTTTATATATATATATATATTTCTATGTGCTCATATATGTGTGTGTATATGTATGTGTGTGGTATATGTGCATTTGTGCAGTGACCAGCACTCGCTCACCAGCACTAACCGGATGAGATGCCGTTAAAATTAATTGCCTTTGAGCTGATGACAGACTCTTGGGAAGTGCTATAGGAAGGGAGAGGTGCTACTCTCAGAGCATCTACCCCCCAAAATACCTGCCATATATACACACCGTAAAGGAAAAACCCCAGCCTACTGCTCTCTGCGGGTGTCAGCCGAGGCAGGTATTGAGGCTGATTTCTTTGCCAAAATTAGATTTTTGGGCTGTGGGCAGCTCTTCCTGCCTGTGCCAAGCTGGGCTTCCTTAGCCTGAGCTGTAGAGAGGGAAATGAAAGGCACGGAGAGTTTTGAGGCAGAGCTTTTAAACACTCCTCGTCTCCAACACTTCCTACACTTTCTCCCCTTACACATTCCAAATCCATTGCTTTCAAATTATTATTTCCCTCCCCCTCTTTTCATTTTTGCCTCCTGCCCCTTCTCCTCTCTCTGTCCTCCTTGCCTCCTCCCGTGGTGCAGGCTGATCTCCGGTATTCCCCTTCCATGCTGATCTCTGATTCTGATTACACTAATGGATTTTGTTATGGAGGAAGAGGTGGTGGGCGGGAGGGGAATCCCACAGCTCCGAGGTTGGGATTTTCAAAGGAATTAAGCTTTTAATTCCTCCTGAAAGCTGCAGGGAAGGGGTGCATGGCATCCTTTTTGAATCTCTGCCAACACCCTGCTCTTCCCTCCATCGCCTTGAAGGGATCCTCTTTGCCGTAGCCTGTATTGCTGTGTCCTTCCAGGGTGGTGGTAGGCAGGGTGACAGTGGCTATATGACTTCAAGGACACGTGTGTCCGTGGCCAACACCTTCTGGCTCAGCTTATGGGTGGCTTCAGTGCTACTTAGATGAGCACAGAGCAGCAGGAGGGTTATCGGTTTGGGGTGGAAATGTGGCTGATGCAAACTCCATGAGATTTGTAATGGGCTCCCTCTTTTCTGCGTGCTAGATTCTAGCTCAGAGGAAGAAGAAGAGGAGGACGAAGAAGAAGAGGAGGATGCAGAGGACTATGGGACTGACGTCACCGACAGGCTTTCGTCACCTGCCCTTGACGAGAGCGGCCTGGGCCTTCTAGCAAGGTTTGCCGCCAGCGCAATGCCCAGCCCCATCGTTCCTCCTCCGCTCTCCATCATCCAGCTGGAGGCCAAGCAGAAAGCGAAGAAGAAGGAGGAGCGGCAGAGCCTGATGGGTGAGTTGCACGGTTGGGGTTGGTGCCGGGGGGCAAGGTGGAAGGTTTGGAGGTCCCAGCTGTGCTGCAAGAGAGCAGGTTGTTACCCAGACACCACCGTCTTGCTCTTTCCTTGCTTTTGGCTGCTTGTTCTTGATGCTGAAGGCAGGAGGGATCGCCTGGCAAGAAAACAAGAAGCAGTCATGGATATGGCAGGTTTAGCAGCTGCAGCCATGACCTCCCTAGGGGCAGTTGCCTGTGGCTTTCTCAAAGTTTCCTCTTCTTCCTACCTAGCAAATTGATAACAGTCGTCCTGCAAAGGCAAACGATGGGATACTGTGTGCCCTTGGACACAGTGCTGACGGCAATGAAGTTTTAGGGAAGGGAGCATGTGTTAAATGCAGCTGACTTAGACACCCAAGAGAAGCAGAGACACCCAAGCAGAAGAAAAACCCCTTCGTTTGGCCTATCCCATCAGCTTCCTCATAGAAACCAGGCAGTGAGACTTGAAACAAGCATTCCTTCCTCTCCTCATGTGTTTGCAGTGCCAGATCCTGTGTTTCTGTCCCCGTCTCTGTCTCAGTTTCAGTATGTTACACATAATTGGAATTTCATTTCTTCCCCTCCCCATGCCCTGCTGCACAAGTGCCCATTGGTGACATCGTTCCTGGTCAGACAGATCTATATGGGCTCCATTTATAAATTTTCTATTAATATTTATTAAGTGATAATGGAATTTATAGCATGCTTCAGAATGGAAAATGATGTCTTCCTTGGGAGCCCAGCTTGTTTTAGCACTGTTTCCATGCTATATTAGGCTTTTGCCAACTTGTTCCAACAGCCCCTCTTAAGAATTTATCGTCTTGTAACCTGCCCTCCTTGAAACTGGAAGCATCTAGAAATTGCCTCATGCGGCAGCGAGAGAGGAGAAGGAGTGTTGTAATTTCCAGTGGGTTTTTCATTTTGAGCCTTGCTAGCTTTGGTTTTGACAGGCTTGCTCTTTCTCTGCTCCTGCTGGGGCTCTCTCAAGGGAAGAGGTTTGGGTAGAAGATGAGAGCAGGTTCCTGCAGACTGAATTTACCCAGGAAAGTGAGCATATTTGAGAGAGAAGGACTGAGAGAAGATGCTCTCCATGCATGTGCCTCATACGTTTTCATTTACCCAGGTGAATGTTGTTCAGTCCTGTATGTCCTTTCTCAAGGGTCTTCTGCCAGCAGTGGTTATCACAGCAGGGACCGTTCACTGTTGGGCTTGAGAAGAGATTCTGCCAAGCGAGGCCTGATTTCAGACCTTGTTGGTCTGAAGCAGAGACACGCAGATGTGTGTGCAGAGAGGGCAGATCCACAGCAGGTTGGAGAAGGATACAAGAGAGACCTTTTTGGTTGATGGTGTCTTTTAGAGAGGGAGAATCAGGTTCTGCTGATGTTTCTACCCATCTTCAGACGTGCTGTGCCATCCCATGAGGTCCAGTGCCCTGGGAAATAAATGTATTTAGAAAATCTGGGCTGAGTCTCTTGTTCCAGCATAAGGTCAGTACATGACCTCGGGCAAGTTTCTTCCTGGCTGTTTGTATCCCATTGACAGTGCAGTGCCTGTGCAGCCACAGTGCTTTGCAATGTTGCTGGGTGTGTAGCTCCTGCCTCAGTTTCCCTTCTGCCCTTGGAAATGTATGGTCTTGCTCTCCTTTATCAGGTTCTGGGGAGAGAAACGCACTGAAAATGGTGAACATCTTGGCATTAATACAATATTTCAGGCCTCTGGGTACTGCTGTGCCCATGGTGCCGAGCGGAGGCCGGTGTGAGGGGATTTCCATTTGCCACAGACAAAAGATCGTTTTCCTCTCTTGACTTCAAGGCGATTACCTGGGCCAATAAAAAGATCTGTGGTGTGTGTTGGCCAATGGGTAAAAAATAAGCTTGAAATACGGGTTTATTCAATTAGTTAAAGACATTGTTCTCCTGAAACGAAGGGGAGACCGGAGAGGACTCCCACTGGGAGGGGAGGAAGGCTCAGCTCATGGGGTTTGTGCTTTACTTCAGCCAAGCAACTTCTTTTTGTGGAGGGGCAAATGTTAGAGTATCTTTTCTCTTCAGAACTTCCCTGCAGGGTTTTGGTTGTGGGAAGAGGGAGAAAATGGAGGCAGGGAACACCCTGAACTACACTGCCTGAGTGGGTGCACTCTGTTTTGGGGCAGGGGAGACTCATTTTCAGGGAAGGCAGTGTTTTATGCGGTGGAAATGCAGATTTCAGGGATGTGGGAATTGGAAAGGGGAACAAGCAAGGGCTCTGTTGAACAGACACGGCATCTCCCATGGAGCCCAAAAGCTTCCAGCAGGACATGTCCCATCTTGGCTCAGCCAGGGCTTTGACTGATGGTTAAATCTTTTGCACCTAGGGACAGAATTTGAATACACCGACTCGGAGAGTGAGATCAAGATCAGGAAGAAGTCACCCTCAGGGCTGCTGCGGGGAAAGAAGGGGCCACTGGAGGGAAGCAGCATCCCACCAAGCCAGGCCCCCAGCAGCCTTGACTCCGGATCTGGGAGCACTGACAAAGCCAAGCTTGGGTCTGAGAAAGGCCGCAAGCTGAAGAAATTCAAGTCCCCCAAGGACTTGAGCTTTGAGTTTGGGCTGGAGGCCAGCGATGATGACCTGTGGAACCGACGCCGGAGCGAGCGGATCTTCCTCCATGATGCCACCACATCCTCAGCCATGCTGACCCCTGTGGCGCCTGCCAGCTCTACTCCTGTCTCCAAGCCTGGGCGCTGTGGCAAGGGGGCCCCCATGAGCCCCAAAAAGGAGGGCAGCAAGGGGAAGGAGAGGAAAGAGCTAAGCAAGGTGAGGAATGCGTTGGCAGAATTGGTGTGGGACCCCCGGGAGCTGAGGGTGAGGGGAGGGTGATTAACTTCGCTTGGGCAGAGGAGAGTTGAGTCGTGTCTCAGTGGTTGCCCCAGTGCTGTTCTCCTGTCCCTTGTCACCTCTGCCAGCCCCATGTACACGCGGAGGAGCTGTCAGGCTTGGATCTGACTCACAGGGAGTAAAAGCCTGTTGTGTTTGAACAGGGCAGGTTACTTGTGTCACCCTCCATGTCCCAAATCCATCCTTCTTGGGTTGGCCAGAACGGACATCCTGCCTTATCCCCTTGCTGAGCTGTGGTCCCTATGCTGACCTTTAAGGCTGTTCACCTTTTAGGTGGTGTCTTCTGAGGGCTGTCTCTGGCTGGTGGTGGCAGTGATCTCTGGGTTGCTGGCTGTTCATCTTGGCTGAAAGCTTGGCTCCCTCCGGTTCCGGTTCAGTTCATGGCAGCGTTACGGAGAAGCACTGATTGTGGGGAGAGTTAGACAAGTTAGTTGTGACATGGGCCAGCTGGGCTCTTCTTGGAGCTCTTTGGGGGAAGACTTGATGGGCAGGAATTGGTCTCCAGGGTAATGAAAGCTCTTTAACATATGAAGCCTGAAAACAGCACTGGGAGATGTAGGATGTGGTGCAGTCAGTGAACTAACTGCTGGACAGCCTGCTTCGCTCCACCTTTCACCTCTCCCTGGGCCTAGAGCTTTACCAATCCTCTCTTTACTCATTGGGAGTGTTTTCTTTTTATTTTTAGCAGCGGAAGAAGGGTAAAGAAACACCGTGCTGCTCTTCCTCCTCGTCCATGTCTCCTCCTGGCATCCCTAGCTCCCCATCTGATGTTCGTGTCAGCCTGGCGAATGCCCTGGGCTCCACCAAGAAGAGCAAAGCCAAGGTGAAAGCCAAGGAGGTGAAAAAAGAGGTGAGGGACTGCTTCTAGTCTGGGTGAATGGGAGGGTTGCTGGCAGAGCCCTGCCTTTTTCCTGGACTGTTGTAGTGTGAGGGAGGGAAAACAGACATGCAGGTTTTGCTGGGCGTGTTACAGGCAGAATGCTGGTTTGAGAAGTCTGAAATCCAAGGAAGACTCTCAGGTAGTAGCTGCTGCTACCATCTGGTGTTCGTTTGCCTTCATCCCCCAAATTAATGAGCAGGCAGAATTTTCTCTAAGGCTGCCACGGGGTGGAGAGAGAGCCTTCATGAATAGCAAGGACCAAGGAGATGGTGATGGAGTTGCTTTGCTCAGCACTGGGTGAGCCAGGTCACAGCTGGTTTCTGCTCCATTGCTGTAGCCTGTCTTCTCTCATAACACATATTACTGTGTCTACTCACATGATTTCTGAGTGTAATGCTTATGATCTGCATGTAACAGCAAGAAATGGCTCTTGGGGCTTTGAGAAGAAATAGTAACGGTTCCTGCTGCCTGTTTAGTGAAGAAAGGGTCTCAGGATCACTGTGCAGAGAGATGGTGAATGCAGAGCAGAGCTACAGCTGTCTGCTCCACAGCATCTCTCCTAACCTCCAGGAGTGAGATGTGCTAGGATGTGTGAAATAGCTTCTGGTCAGCTGTCAATGATGCCAGGAAATAAGCTCAGAAAAACAAAAGTCTTTATTCAACCAAAAAGCAAGTTTGAGCACACCCACTTAACTGTTTGTGTCATTAACATTGTTGAGGGTGGAGACAAGTTTGTCCCAATACCCTCAGATTATTTGTTGCTCGAGGAAGGTGAGGTGGGATGAGACTGTTGCCTCTTGTCATCCATCTGACATGCTGCTTGCTCTCCTGCAGAACCGAGGGAAAGGAGGAGCTGTGAGCAAGCTCATGGAGAGTATGGCAGCAGAGGAGGATTTCGAACCCAACCAAGACAGCAGCTTCTCAGAGGATGAGAACATCCCACTGAGCATGCTGGTTGAGCGACCGCTCACACCAGGTGAGGGCAGGACGGGCCAGGGCCTAATTGTACAGTTAGAGGAGCTGGGCAAGTTTTCCAGAGCTGCTCGGAGAAGGACTGTGCTGCTTTCATGCATTCTTTATGCAAAGCCACAAGTCCTTGGGGTGGAGATACCACTTTTCCAGTCAATTTGGCTTGCCAAAAACACGCCTTGTCAGAGTGGCCCACTGTGACATCTAGAAGCAGCCCAGTCTCTGAGCTACCCTATTTTCATTTACTGGTATATTATCATTACTAAGACGGGGGGACTTATAATTACCAAGAGGGCAAAATTGTCCTCTGGCAGGAGCTAATGAGAGAGAGCAAGCCCTTTCTGCAAAAGGCTTACTGGCCTTTTCCTAGGGGAGGATGGTGCTGGGAGTGTGAGGTTTCTTTCTTCCCTTGCAGTCACTTTTTCATGTATGATGCTCTCTAATCCCCATCTTGCTCCAACCCCTCACAGCTCCCCGCTCCTGTATCATTGACAAGGATGAGCTGAAAGACGGTCTGCGTGTCCTCATCCCCATGGATGACAAGCTGCTCTACGCCGGGCACGTCAAGACGGTGCATTCACCAGACATGTGAGTGGAGGGGCTGCCGTGTCCACCTGGGCTCTGCCGGGGAATGGGGATGTAGCTGATGCAGGGATCGATCTGGGGGTTGTGTAGAGCTGGCTGGAGAGAGACTGACAGAGTCTGGCAGGGAGGGGAGGAGAGCTCACTCTGCTTTATCAGCACTGAGGAAAATCCAATTACCTCTCATTAAATGCTCTCAATTAAACTGGTGGTAGGGCTCAGCGGGAGGTGTTAGCTGATCAGAGTTGTATTTTCCGTGTGCCGTGTCTGACCAGGCCTTTGTGTTCCAGATACCGTGTGGTGGTGGAAGGCGAGAGGGGTAACCGTCCCCACATTTACTGCCTGGAGCAGCTCTTGCAGGAAGCGGTATGTGAAGCCAAAGGGTGCCTGTCCTTGGTGCCTGAGCCCTGTTTTGGGGTGGAGGAGGCTAGCTGGAAGCCCAGTTGAGGCTGCAGGGGTGCTCTGGTCCTACCTCCATGACCAGTCTGGGCTGAGCTCCCCTTGACGTGGATCGCTGCCCCACAGCTGAGCTCCTTCACTAGCAGTGGGCTGTAGGGCTGTATGCCAGCAGGGATAGTCCTTCACATTGCCCTGTGAGCAGAGAGGAAGCCATTTCCCAGCAGGGAAACTGTCCCTTGCCTTCTCCAGAGCTGCTTTGCTACATGCCAGGTGTGGTGGGATGGTCTGTGCTGGTGCCAAGAATGTCAGTTAATTGCCTTCCTCTTGCCCGGAGCAGATCATTGATGTGAAACCACCTTCAGTGCGATTCCTGCCTGAGGGCACGAGGATTGCAGCCTACTGGAGCCAGCAGTACCGCTGCCTCTACCCAGGGACAGTTGTCCGAGGTAAGGCCACCTTGGCTGCTCTGCTCTGTGAACCAGGTATGTCTCAGTCCTGTGTGTCCTGAGGGACATCAGGCTTGTCTGGGGAGACCCTGAGATCTGCTGTGAGTGTCCTGGAGGTCAGAGCCTGGGCCATTCTTCTCCTCTGGGTCATGCCCAACTCGATCATGATGCTGATTTAGTAACATCCTGTTGATCCAGGAGATATGCTCTCATAGGACATGGTTTGAGCAAGTATCAGGGAGATTCAACACACTTTGAAAAGTCAGAATTAATTTCAGCCCAGGCACCAAAGATTTCTGAGATTATAAAGATTTCTAAATTACCAACACGCTCATAGCTCTGACACATCAGCACCCCCCATCTGGTCCCATTAAAAAGCGAGTGAAGAGCCCTGGACAATTCTATCATGGCTTGTTTTGCTTTTGGGCTTTTGGTCACATTACACATGTAAAAGGAAAAAATTTCTTATGAGTTACAGACCAGTGATGCTGTTGCAAGAAGGGAGGGTGGGAACACAGCTTTTTTCTCTTGGAGAGAAAGTGAAAAGCAAGAGTTTGTCATTGCTGAGAGTAGTTACAAAATGCAGGTTGGGGAAAAAAAAAAAGGTACTGCAGTGAAAACAGAGAAGTGGATTTCTGCAAGAATGGAGGGAAACAGGGGAAAGAGGCGGGAAGTCAAACTGGAATAGTTGTTATGTTCTGAAGCAGTGGTGTTGACTGGGAAATTTGACACTGGTTGGGCTGGTTTAGTATTATCAGGGACTTTCTGTTGCAGAATGAGCCCTCTGCGCTCTCCCTGCGCAGCCTAGGAGAGAGAGGTGGGATGGGATGCTTCGGAGCTGGTGCAGGATCCCTGTCTTCCCCCATGTCCCCACTTCCCTGGCAAAGAGTTTGTAGTCTTACGTTTGTCCCTAATCCCATCTTCTGCTCCTCCAACCCGCAGGAGCCCTGGATCTGGAGGAAGATGGTGATCTCATCACAGTAGAGTTTGATGAT
Source organism: Calidris pygmaea (assembly GCA_003697955.1). NCBI lineage: Eukaryota > Metazoa > Chordata > Aves > Charadriiformes > Scolopacidae > Calidris > Calidris pygmaea. The sequence continues at coordinate 47,900 of QJSC01005339.1, forward strand.
GGGGACACGGGACGTATCCCACTGTCTCACATTCGGCTTCTCCCACCTGACTACAAGATTCAGTGTGAGTCTGGCTGTTCAGATTTTTGCATGACACTTCCCACTATGAAATGTAGGGAGTTTCAGGCCACCTGCCTCTGAGATTTTGGGCCAAGTTCACAGGCTTTCAATCACAAAGATGGCACCGTCAATTAGGGATATGCAGAGCCAGGGTGGGATATAACCCGGAGGGAAAAAGGCCCAGTTCCCTATTGAAGAATTGGGAGGGATACGTTTCCTGTATCACATCTCTATTGTATGTGTTATTTGATTGTATTTGACCATCTCTTTGACCTCTTCTAGGTGCTGAGCCTTCCCCGGCCCTTTTGGTGCCCAGCACCAAGCGCCGTAGCCGTAAATCCAGCAAAGACACTGGAGAAGTAAAAGAGGGAGCTACGCTGGGGTCAGAGGAGCCCGTGTCGAAGGGCAAAGGGCGAGGGAGAAAGCCAAGTGTCAAGGCAAAAGCTGGTAGGTCGTCATCACTGCCAGACCTGGGGTTGAGAGAGTCCTTGCCCGGTTCCTCACCATTCTCCCCAAGTTAGAACTGTTGCCTGGGGCAAGATTTGGAGGGCAATGGATGCACTGCTTGAGTGCAGAGCGTCCATTCATCAGCTTGCTCTGCTGTGACTGGTTTGCAGGAGGCTGGCTCAGAAGCCGGCCTGCGCTGTGAGAGCTTCCTTCTGTCAGTCAGAGTTGCAGAGCAGAGTCCCTTTTTCAGCAGAGCATCTCAGCAGCCATCAGTAGGGCCAAAGATGCAGCAGATCTGCAGTTTGGTTCCACTGGGGTAGAAGCAGCATCGCTGGGCATTGCCTACCACAGGCACTGACATCAGACCAGGCTGCTTAGTTCAGTGAGCAGGGAGGACTTTTGCCTCTTCGGGGTTACCTCAGCAGTCATTAACAAGCCACCCTTGGCCAGAGACCAGTCAGCATTGCTGTCTGGTTGTGTCAGAGCTAATGGTGCCCATCTGGATGGATACCATCATGCCTTTGTGTTTCTACCCCTCTGCAGAAGAGGCTGCCTTACCAGAAGAGAAGGATCAGGTTGAGTCTTCGCCTGTTATCTCTTCAGTCCCAGAGAAGCCTTCAGCCTGCTTGGGCAAACCAAGCATGAAGGGGTCACGAAAATCGCAAGCGCTGCCAACCGGAGGCTCTCCTGCCCCCACAGAGGAAAAGCGGTCAAAAGCCAGCAAGATGAAGATCTCCACTAAGCTGCATAGCCCCCCACAACCCACTTACCAGCCTGCTGTGTTTGGCAGCATCCTGGGCACAGAACCCTACAGCGACCTCCCGGGGACGCTGGCGGCCTTCGGCTCCAGTGATGCTTCAGCGTCAAAAGCCAAGGCCAAGAAAGGGCGGCCCACGGAAGAGACGCAGGAGTTTGGCACCATGCTCAAGGCTCAGAGGAAGCATGACAATGAAATCCTGATCAAGCTGGACCATGAGGGCGTGATGTCTCCAAAGACAAAGAAGATGAAGGAGGCGATGAGGATGCTGGAGGACTCGAACCTGGCCAGTCGCAGAGATGGCAAGAGCCTGTTGGGGCTGGGCTATTCCCCTGCAGTGGGTGCAGAGAGCAAGCAGAAATCTTCCCGAGCTAAAGCAGCCGAGGGAGACCCTTCCCCTGCCAGCTTTGGAGGAAAGTTCGATGGCTCAGTGGAGAGCCTCGCTGCTTCGAAGGACCAGGAAGAAAAGGCAGCAGCTCCAGCAGCTGTGGAGGAATCTGAGAGCAACAGCAGTGACAGCAGCTCAGAATCAGAGGGAGAAGAGGAGGCTGAGAAGAACCAAGGGGAAGCCCAGGACAGCAGCTCAGCCAGCTCAAGAGCATCCACCCCTCTTTCTTCCTCCAACTCCTCCTCCTCTTCCTCATCTAGTAGCAGCTCCTCGTCATCCTCCTCTTCCTCCTCTTCCTCAGCCTCATCGACTTCTTCTTCATCGAGCTCCAGCTCTTCTTCCTCCTCCACTACAGATGAAGACTCATCCTGTAGCTCTGATGACGAAGTAGCTGAGGCCCAGCCAAGTTCCTCGGTGCAGCAAACCCTCCCACCCAAGCAAACCAAGCAGGCAGGGAAATCCCGCGCGTCCTCCCACCCCCAGAGCCAGAAACAGCCGGCGCAGCAGCCGGTGCAACAGCCGGCACCACAGCAGAGCGGCAACAAGAGCAGGCCCAAAAAGCGCGAGGGCATCCACCTGCCCACCACCAAGGAGCTGGCCAAGCGCCAGCGCCTGCCGTCGGTGGAGAACAGGCCCAAGATCGCTGCTTTCCTCCCCGCACGGCAGCTCTGGAAGTGGTTTGGGAAACCCACCCAGGTAAAGAGAGCCTCTCCCGCCGCTCCATAGTGCTCTGCCCTGGTGTTTCGCTTCGTGGTGCCTCTTACCCGCCTGCTTTCCTTTCTCCTGGGGTGGTGAAACTGCTCGCATGGTGTGTCTCTGGCCAAGGTCTCCAGTTTGCAAGGAGATGGGGGTTGGCCTTCGCTGTGTCTGGGGGAGCCATCCTGCACGGCGTGTCCCTCTGCCCTCTTTGCCATGGGAATGATGCCTGTGGACACTGTGGCTCTGCCAACAGCGAAGGGTGGGATGCAGGACAGGGCAAGCGGTGGTGGGTGGGGGAAACCTGGGCAATCCCTGGCTGCTGCTCACCTGTGTGATCCTCTCTTGGCAGAGACGAGGAATGAAAGGGAAGGCCAGGAAGCTCTTCTACAAGGCCATTGTTCGGGGCAAGGAGATAATCCGCATCGGAGACTGTGCCGTCTTCCTCTCAGCCGGCCGCCCCAACCTGCCCTACATCGGCCGCATCCAGAGCATGTGGGAGTCGTGGGGGAACAACATGGTGGTCCGAGTCAAATGGTTTTATCACCCAGAAGAAACCAACCCTGGGAAGAAACTCAACGAAGGCAAGGTAGGCTGGTCTCCTTTGCCGAGAGGGCTGCAAAGCTGATTGTTCCTTTTTTTTTTTAGTGCAAGGATGAGGGAAACACCCATGGCCCAATGTGGAGTGGCCCCATCTTTTCATGTTGTGGGAGCTGCCTGTGGTGTGGACAGGCCTGGTGTGAACCCCTTGAGCAGGGAAAGGGTGGGTTTTATGGTACTAGTAAATAAAGACTTTTGTGTCTGTCCAAAAAGAGTACCAAGAGCTGCATCAAGTCTTTTTACAGAGTAAAAACGACTGGACTGGTGCTTGCTGTGTGGGTTTTGCTCCTGTGTGCAGTGTGTTTACAGTAGGCTCTTGGTGTTTATTACCAGTAGCTGTGGATGGGGGCTGAGGTTGTGAAGGCACATGTGGTGGGCAGGAAGTTACAGCATGGAAAAACAACTCATTCACCTGCTTTTCTTTTCTCTTTTCTCTTCCTCTTGGGCACAGCGCTGGGATCAGAAATCGGGCAGGAGTCTGTCCACAGCTTTGCAGGCGTCCAACCAGAGGAAGGACTTTATGGAGGTTGGTGAGGTTGGGGGAGGGCTGGGAGGGGGCCCGTAACAAATGCTGCTGTGACAATGCCCCCTGAGCATCTCTGGCTCTTGCTTTTTGCCTCAGCTGCTGAGTCTGCAGTGCCCAGCACTTTGGATGGGTGTTTCTGGGAGGTTGGGAGTAGCTGTGGGTGCTGGGTGTTCCACCACCCCTGGGCCCATGCGGATTCCCAGTGTCCCCCAGTGGGGAGTTCTGCCCGAGTGTGAGCACGAGCCCTGGGCAACTGTGATGGGCTTTTTTCCTGCATATTGAATATGAAGCTGTAAATCCTCTGAAATCTAATTGCTCCTTTTCTTTCTGTGTCCTTCCTTCCGTTCCTGTAATGCAGCGAGCCCTCTACCAGTCCTCTCACGTGGATGAAAACGATGTCCAGACCATCTCACACAAGTGTCTTGTTGTTGGTCTGGATCAATACGAGCAGATGCTAAAGACGAAGAAATACCAGGACAGTGAGGACCTCTACTACCTTGCAGGGACCTATGAGCCCACTACGGGCATGATCTTCAACACCGACGGGGTCCCTGTCATCTGCTGACTGCCCAGGGGACACATGCCACCCCCTGGGAAGGGACGGGACAAACCTGAGGACGTGCCTGTTCAGACGACATGATTGTTTCTTTCAATGCTCATGACTTCTGTGTCACACTACAGACAGGAGAGCGCGAGAGACACAAGGAGGAAGGAGAGGGCTGAAGAAAGGGATTGGGGGAGCAGTTACAGGACTTGAGGAAGATGCCGTTGGGCGATGGTGGTGTTTGAAGCCCAAGGCTCTTCTGGAAGTGGCGTTAAGTAAGGTGACACTTGGCCAACTTCTCCCTTCCTCCTTTTGGTCCAGGAAAGCACATGGGTCTCATGATCATTTCACCAGCGGGACCCCCCCAGCAGGAGGGATCCCTTTTGTGTCATTTGCCCCCATCAGTAACTCGGAAGCTGCCTGTACGTGGAAGGACACCCTCTAGCCTTCTGCGTACGCTCCTCTCCGTCCTTATATTCCCTTTCCTGCTTAGTTTCGCATGACCCTTTAGGAAGGACAGGGTGAAAGAGAAAGGAGATGAGTCTCTCTCGGCGCCTCGTCTCGATCCTCTCAGCGCCTTTTTGCGGTTCCCTTTCCCTGGAGGCCCTTGGCCGGTGGAGTGGAGCGTGGCAGAGCTGGCCCCAGCACAGAGATGGCAGAAGAGGTCCTCCAGGCTGGGAGAAGCCGGGTGGAAGACGAGCCAACATCCAGTCTGGGATGCTACCGTCCCACTGCCTCGAACAAACGGTCTGAACCCACCTTCCCCTTCCCTCTGCATCCCGCCTGCCCTGGAAAGCAAGTGCATGGCGAGGGGGGTGACACTTGGTGAACAAAGAACTCGTCTTGGAGCGTGCAGGGAAGGAGGGCAGGAAGTGATCGGGAAAAGCTGCTGCTGGGTGCTTGGAGCAGAGGAGACCACAGGCCGTTGGATTTTCCATCCCTCGCTCAGCTTTACCCCCACCATGCCTCGCCTGAGCAGAGACGTGGAGCTGCTGGGACGCCCTGGTGCCTCCTTTGAAGGGAACGGGGAGAAGAGCGTGAAGCCCGGCCGTGCCTGCCTGCGGCGTTTCCACAGCCAGAGCCCCACTGCCACCTTGGGCTTGGGGACGGGGAGGTCCATCCAGCTGGCCAACCTCCCCGACGGCTCCCGGAGAGCCGCCGCCATCGCCTCCTCCCTCCCACGCCGGAGCCGTGGCATCGCCGCTGCCGCACCAGGGGTGCACCCGGCCGGAGGGAAGGGGAGTCCGGAGGAGAACCACGCAACGATGCAACATCCTTGCACTTAAAACAAACAAACAAAGAAAAAATAAACTCCAAGAGACGCACTGATCTTTGCAACTACCGACTCGCACTACAGATCGCTAGGACGCGGAGCGGGGCCCGGCTCGGCCGGGAGCGACGGCCCAGGCTCCGGTGGGGACGCTCAAGACAAGGACAAATTGGGAAACTATCCGCCCTGGTACCGGCTGCGTACCGGAGACTGGAGGCCGGGGTTCAGGGGAGGGGGGGGACACCCCTGTGAACCCCTCCCCTCGTCCTTTTAAACGAACCACACGGTGCTGAGCTCGTACCATCTCCGGCCCGGGCCACCGGCGCCTCGGATAGTCACGGTTCTAGCCTGTACAGTTTTAATGTACCAAAAGACTCTTTAGCCCTCCTGTATTATAAGTCTTTAAATGGATTCAACTTT
>QJSC01005339.1:53914-68185 GCA_003697955.1 Calidris pygmaea
AAAAAAAAAAAAAAAGCAACCCAACGAAGCATCTTTCTTTGTCTCGCTTGTCCTGACTGTGGGGATTTTCTCCCCTTGGTGACAACCGTCGCGTTTTGGCTCAGCTTCTGCTGTGAGTTTGGGGAAGGACCCAACCCAGGTGCTGTGGGGGGGGTCCCCCTGTCCATCCAAGAGTCCCATGGGATCCCAGAGCAGAGGTCTCTGCTCACTGGGGCCCGTGGGGCAGGTGATGCGAGCTCATGGTGCCACAGTCATGGTGACTCACAGAATCACAGAAGGATATGGGGTTGGAAGGAACCTCTGGAGATCATCTAGTCAACCCCCTGCAGGTCCACCCAGAGCAGGTTGCACAGGAACATGTCCAGGTGGGTTTTGAATGTCTCCAGCGAAGGAGACTCCACCACCTCTCTGGGCAGCCTCTTCCAGGGCTCTGCCACCCTCACAGGGAAGAAGTTCCTCCTCATGTTCAGGTGGAACTTCCTATATTCAAGTTTGTGCCCATTTCCTCTTGTCCTGTCCCTGGGCACCACTGAAAAAAAGACCAGCCCCATCCTCCTGACACCCCCCCTTTAAGTATTTATAAGTGTTGATCAGATCCCCCCTCAGCCTTCTCAAGACTAAAGAGACCCAAGTCCCTCAGCCTCTCCTCGTAAGAGAGATACTCCAGGTCCCTAATAATCTTTGTAACCAGACTCCATAACCCAAAGCCCTGGGGGGACAACATGTTGAGGGTGACTTGCTCTTTTTTGTGTGAGCTGTGCGCTTCAACCCCCTGGGGCTTGGCAGGAGGAGACCCTCCAGCGCTGGTGGGAGCCCTCCTGCTCCCACTCCCTTCCAGCTCTTGGGCTTTGCTTCCCCGGGAGGTGGCACCCACTGATTCCCGGCACAATGAGGTGCAGCCAGTCCCCAAAAGTGGCAGCCTCTGGTGGTGGCACCTTCTCCAGATGGTTTCTGCTTTGCTAAGTCCCTTCCCTCTCCCCGCTGCTGCCCTTACAGGTGGTGTGCTTCAGCAGCACTTGGCAGGATGGCAAGGGCTTCCGTGGGACCCAGTGACAGAGAGGACCCTGGAGATGGGGAGCAGCACAAGGGGCACCCCGAAGCCCCACAGGACAGGCAGCAAGACCCTGCCTCTCTTGCAATTAGCAAAGGGCAAAAAAAAGACACTACCAAAAAAAAGTTGTGTTTTTTTTTTTTCCAGCCAGCAAACGTGAATTGGGTCTTTTACACAGCAATTGGCATATTTGGGGAGGGACCGTGATTTCAAGCCATTCTTGGTGAAAACCTGCAGCACCATCAATCGAGACCCACCTTCCCAGAGCCACCAGGGGCCTGAAGGAGCAGTTCCTTCCTCTCTTGCTCTTCCTCTTCCTCCCCAGCCCTCCATCACCCTTCTCCCCAGCGCTGGTCCTGTTCCCCATGGGATTTGGCAGTATTTTCTTCCTCCTGGAAATAGCTTGGCTCAAACAGGAGAACCCCCTTCCTCCCCACCAGAGAGCTGATGGGGAGGCCTCAAGAGCAACGGGACTGTCCCCTGAGGTGAACCTCGAGGTGTCACCCCAAGAATTAGTCCTGGTTGGGCATCACGAGCTGTTTTGGGATGCCGTGGCCCCGTGCTGACAGGATGCTGGTCCCTGTCCACCCTGGGGCAGCTTTCTGGCTCCAGGCTCCCTCCCCAAGGAGGGCCATGGGCCAAGCGGGGCGATGGGGACCATGGTGGGAAGCAGGTCCCATCTTGTCCCCGTCGCCCCGCCCCGGGGCTCAGTACCCCGAGGTGAAGGAGCCGTTGGAGGTTTCGGTGTAGAAACAGGTACTGTGGGACGTACTGGTGAGGCTGTAGGCAAAATACGCCACGGCCGAGCCCAGCGTTAAGCCCGTCATGTAGGACACGGTCATGGTGTTCCCTGTGGGAAGGGACACGGGGTGTCAGGGCGCACTGGCCACCCCAAGTGGGGTTCCTGGGAGGGCTTGGTCCTACCTGCCAGCTCCCGCTGCTCGGGGCTCACTTTCCCAGCAGCCAGGATCATGGGGACGCTGCCAAAGTAGCCGTTGGTGATGCCCATGAGGAGAGAGAAGATACAGGGCCAGGCAGGGTGGCCAAAGGTGGGCTTCCCGTTGGGGTAGACGCACATGATGAAGAGGGGGATGAAGACCACACGGAGACAGGAGTAGACGAGAAGGTGGGTCCCTCTCCAGTCGTAGGGCAGGGCAGCCAGGATCTGCAACGATGGGGAAAGACCATGCTGTGGGGGACAAGGAGGCTGGGGAGGGCAACATGGTGCCCAAAATGGGGCAGCAAGGAGACGATGAGATGGTGGCAAGACCATCTCCTGCGGGAGCCCAACCTCAGCCATGCCGGTGAGCAACCTCACACTACTTAGATACCCATGGGGTGGAGATGACCCTTGGTGGAGCCAAGCGGCTTTAAAAGAGGACACAAAAAGGAGACACAGTGGAAGGGACGCATCCGCCCCACCTCTCTCTTACCTTGCCGACGAAGTCGGAGAGGTTGAAGATGGCCATGATGAGGATGGGGAGCCATTCCCCCAGCGTGCAGTTGTGAATCTCTGACTCCAGCCCGGGAAATAGGCACAGCGTGATGAAGTAGGTCATGGCGATGGAGAGCATGTAGGCCCAGATGAGGCGGGACACGACGTAGCGGTGGAGCAGCATGTCTGGCAGGTACGGGGCAGCACAGCTCAGCCACAACCCACAGCCCTCCCCTCACAGAGCCTGAAAGTCTTGCCTGCACCCCAACAGTGGCTTCCAAAACCGTGATTGCCCCACGTTTTCAGGTTCATTAAGAAGGGATGACCCTTCCCCAAAGCTCTAGGCTACCGATTGCTTCTTCTGCCCCACAAAATGCTGCAAAATTGGCTCACCTCCCCTCTCCCCCTAAGCCCACCACCCACCTCTGAAGCTGGGCCAGCTCCTCTTGATTTTGGGCCGAGGGACATCAAAGCGCATGTAGGTGCCGCTGCCGGCCAGCTCGGCTTCGGGGCCTGGGCTGCCCTGGGGGGAGCTCAGCTGCCCCCGCAGCCGGTTCTCCTGCATGGGGGAGAGAGAGGACATCAGTTCTGAGCTCCAAGTGGAGAGAGGGACCCCCAAGGGGCATCAAGGAAACCTGCTCTTGGCTTACAAATCGGACATCCTCGGCGGTGACATCGTGGTGGATGCGGTAGCCCGTCCCATGGTCACCAGCCCCCCGAGGCTCGGGGAGACCCTTGCGGGAGCAGGAGGTGTAATAGCGGACGAAGCGGGTGCGCTTCACCAGGAGGTGGAGGATGAAGCACGTCAGCTCCATGCCGATGGAGATGAAGAAGAAGATGACCGTGTTCTCCTTCTCGTCTGACAGCAGCAGCTTGGTGAAGATGCGGCTGAGCGAGATGATGACCCCAGCGGTGCCTGGTGGCATGGGAGAGCTGTTGGCACCGGGTCCTGCTGAGCCCCATCCATGGCTTGGGGCCCCCCAGCAGCCTCCCCACCGTATGGAGATGATGTCTCCAGGTGGGGAGTAGCTACAAGCAGGAAATTCTGGGGGCAGTGGAGCCGGTTCCTGGGAGACACCCCCATCCCCATCTTGGTGTGGCCTTGGGAGACAGCGGAGGAGGTGCCCCCCAAGGGACCCCACAGAGTCGAATGCAGACGCGGATGCAGGTACTTACTCTCGCCCGTCATCACCCCCTGCGTGTAGCGCTTGGGCAGCAGCCCCGTGTAGCCGTAGAAGCTGGATTGCTGCACTTCAGGAGAGATGCGCCGAGGGAAGAAGAAGACATTATTGCTGCAGCTGAAATGCTGGGTGGGGGGAGAAACCCCAGTGGGTACCACCCGGGAGCTGTACCCTTCCTGAACAGCACCCAAAGCCTTCTTGCCCCCCCCAAATAGGGGGTAGTTTTGCCCTCCCTGGATGCCCCACCATGGCTGTTCCCACCAAGAGCGGCCACCAGGTGCAGGGGCTCGGGAAACCACCGTGGTGGCTCAAATGGCAAAGCTCTTGTGGTGTTGGGGACAGATGCACAGTTTGGTGCCGGTGCCCCCATCCAGTCCCGCAGTGCCTGGACAGAGGTGGAGGGGATGGAGCAGGGACACGAAGGTCATCTTATAGTTATCAGAGAAAGAGGTTGTCCCAGGAGACCACGGCTCTTGGGGATGGAGATGTTGTCCCACCCCCATCCAAAGGGCTCTGCTGGCCACAGCGCCAGCCACTGTCCCACATACCTGTGCAGCCAAAGGCCACCACCCCGACGGCAACCAGGTTGATGGCGTAGGCTTGCCTGCGGGTGAAGAGCTCCAGCCAGACGTCGCAGATGCTAACGAAGAGGAGGGGCCCCAGGGCAAAGAGGTATCCTGCAGGTGGGAGACGGAGGTGGGTGGTGGTGGGGCAACGTGGGGGTCAGTGCTGCCAGGAGTTGTGGCCACCTGCACTCACCCACGGAGATGCGGGTGTGCAAGCTCAGCAGCTCCACCAGCGCATTGTTGAGGATGACGGCCACCAAGGCCACCAGGATGTAGGTGAGGCTCATGTCAAAGACGATGGAGGTCCCTGTGGAGAGGCAAGTGATGTGGGGTGGTGGGGGTCCAGCTTCCTTGGAAGCGGGGCTGACCTCCCCCCAGGTTTGGGGTGGCTGGGAAGTGCTGCAGCTGCTGGAGACCTACCTGGGTATTTATGGTGCAGGTAGTCCACATCGGTGATAAAGCTGTTGTATGGCAGAAGAAATCCCACCCCGGCCAGCAGCATGGCAAAGTAAATCCCATGGTATCGATCCTGGGGCTCAGGATCCTCAGAAACTGCCCCAAAATGGGAAAAGAAAGAGAAAAAGACGTGACAGTGGCCCTGCTGCACCCATGGAACCTGCAGCAGACCCAGCTGTGGGGTGATGAACGGTGCTTCCACATCACAGAATCACAAAATATTCATGGTTAGAATAGACCTTTGAGATCATCGAGTCCAACCACAAAAAAAGAAAAAACAAACACCACAAACAAACAAAACCACACACCTACACCACACCCACCCACAGAGAGATAAAAACCAACAGTCCCGGGCACTAGAGCATGCCCTGAAGAGCCACGTCTACACGTTTCTTAAACACCTCCAGGGATGGTGACTCCACCACCTCCCTGGGCAGGCTGTTCCAGTGTCTGACCACCCTCTCAGCAAAGTCATTCTTCCTAATATCTAATCTAAACCTCCCCTGCCCCAACTTCAGACCATTTCCTCCGCTCCTGTCATTATTCCCTTGGGAGAAGAGGCCAACACCCACCTCTCTACACCCTCCTTCCAGGGAGTTGTAGAGGGCAAGGAGGTCTCCCCTCAGCCTCCTCTTCTCCAAACTAAACATGCCCAGTTCCCTCAGCCTCTCCTCGTAGGACTTGTTCTCCAGATGAGGAGGACAGGAAGCAGCTCAGAAACCCACCATTAAACGGCCCCAGCCCCAAGAAACTCCTTCCCTAAATAAATAAAGGCCCAGGAGGCAGGGAACCACCCGAACTTTGGGCAGCCAAAGGCAGCGCAGGTAACAGCCAAAGTCGAGGTGCAGGAGGGGTGTGGAGGTGGACAGGGCTGTCCCAGGATGTGGAGAAGGGCTGGGATAAATCCCGGAGGCATCCCTGAGCCCAACACGGGAAAAGGGAGAGTTGTGAGCTGGGGGTGAGCCAGGCAGGAGAGCCAGGGCATGAACCCTCAACGCCTTGCCAACCTGCAGAGCCCACCACCATGGGATGCTGTGCAGCTCACGTGGGTACAAACATGTCCAAAAAAAATAGGCATTAGGGAATTTTATGGCATTTCGGGCCATTTGTATCCTAGAAAACTCCTAACCGGGTGGGAAACCAGCAGAGAACATAGCTCCTGGCTGTGGTGTGGGGCTGTGCCTGTCCTCACCTGGCTCCATGAAGGTGAGGACGCCCTTGGCCTGGTTGCCCCGCTGCAGCTCGTCCTCCTCCAGCTGGTAGCTGTCGAAGCTGAAGCTCATCACCACGTTGCCCTCCGGCGTCCCCGCCGGGCTCAGCTCCTTGAAGCGCTCGGCTCCCACCGAGCCCATCGTGGCCAACCTGGAAGGGAGAGAGGTGACACCCCTGGGGCACAGCTCCCATAACCCCCTGGAGATCAGCCTCCGGGTGATGCCAGGGGGTCTGCAAGGGACAGATGGCACGTGGGTAGCCCTGAGCCTTGGCCACCTCACCGTACCACCGCGGCTCCTGTAGTTTTTTCCCACCTGGAAAGATGCTCTCCCCGAGGAGAGCGGGGGTCCCTCCACCCACCGGGCAGGAGTTTGGTTTTGGGGTGGTGAGCGGTGATGGGGGTTGGGAGGGAGAACCACGTGAGCCCCCCCAGCCAAGGCACAGCGCTGGCCCCAGCCCAGCTCAGCACCTCACTGGGACGCTCCCAGTGCCAACTGCTGCTGCGATTCCCAAAAGCAATTAGAGAAATTAATGGGTGAAAACCACTCACGGAGGGTGGTTGCTGGGGAAGATCCCAGCTGCCTCGGGAAGCCCTTGTTCTCGCAGGCTCTGGTTTATGCTTTTTTTCAGCATCTCTGCCACCTGGGGCTGGGGCAGAGCGCGGGCAGACACGCTCCTGCAGCCTTTTCAGGGAGAGGATGGGGTGCAACCTTGCCTTTAAGGTGAGCATTTCAGATCTGCTTCTCCAAGGGGCCACGGCACAGCAGGGAGGTGCTCAGAGAGACCCCCGCAACAGCTGCCCGAGAGGGTTTGCACCAAATGCACCCCAAAACGAGCTCCCAAAACACCTGGCATCCTCCAGAGACCCCACCAGAGCCACCCAAAACATGGTCCATCCCTCTGGGGCCATCCCAGCCCAGGCCCTGGGGAGCAGCCCCCGGGCAGGGGAGGGGACCGCTCTGTATTACCGGTGACAGTCGCTAGATGCCAGCCTGCCTCCGCGCCCGCGGACCACCCAGCCAGCCGGGGAGGGGGGGCCAAAAATCTCCTCCAAGGCAGCAGGTTGAGGCAGAAAGAAAAAAAATAAATCAATGACAGTGATTTCTCTCATCTCCCTGCCAGACGCGGCATTTGCAGGAGCAGAGAGGTTTTTCCAGCATCTCCCCAGCTGCCGGGTGGGGGACAGGTGGGATGCTGAGGGGGGGGATGAGGAGGGGGCTGAGGTGGGTGGGTGCCCGCAGACCCTGCGAGCACGATATTAGATCTAAATGCACCTAAAACGCATCTGCTCGCTGCAGGGGGCTGGTGGCACAGAGCAGCTCTGCCGGGGCCCCACGGCTGTGCTGAGGCCACGGCGCTGCTGGGGGCCTGGGTGGGGTGAGGTTGGGGTCCCCACCCTGCACCACGCTGGGGTGGGCCCCGAGACGCCCCCCCCCCCCCCCATCACGAGCACCACGGGCAGAACAACCCAGTGGGCTACGTTTCGGCTGGGGACACCGCTCCATCCCATTGCTCGTGGAGGAGTCGGCTGTGATTCCCCCCCCCAACCAAGCATCCTCCAGGAAATAAAACCCAGTGGGAAGCATCCCCCGGGATGCCGGGAAAGCCTGTTGCGGGGTTTTTCCCTAGTAAAGATCCCAGCTGGAGAACATGCCGGCTGGAAACACCCCGTACCCGCTGTAGCCCAAACTTCTTGGGGCCGGGAGCGGAGCGGGATGCGCTGCAAGGCTCGGTGCCGGACCAACCCCCCAGCACCCACCCGCCCCACCTGCTCCCAGCATCCCTGGGAGAAATCATCCCTGGCCATAAATCAGATTTTTTTTTTTTTCCCCCTCCCTTTGGACTTACTCCCTGGGAGGGGACTCGGAGGGACAAGGAGGGGGACGGACTCGGGCCCTGCTGCCCCTCTGGACCCAAGGTGGGAGGGGATGGGGGTCCTCCATCACGGCCAGGAGGTCTCACCCAGGGACAGGGCACCCGCGGGGGGGGGGGTAGAGAGGGGCATCGCATCCCCGCTGCACCCCGGGGGACCCCCGGGAAGCTCAGACCCCCTCCCCCACACCACCACCACCACCCACCCCCCCCTCCCCATCAGGGCAGAGAAGCGATTTTTGCTCCGACAAAAGGGTCCCCCCGACAAAAGGGCCCCCCGACATCTTCGCAAGCAGCGAAGTTGCAATAAAGCGGGGGAATTCCATGACCCCCCCCGCTCTGCTCCTCGGGATGAAGGAGAAGCGCCCGGTGGGAGGGAAGGGAAGGGGCGGGGGGAAGACCCACATCCCCGGCCGCCCCCGGGGGGGAGGATGCTCGGCGGCCGGGGAGGGCAGGGGGCTCGGAGGAGGGGGGGGGGGGGCTCCTCGTTCCCTTCTTTCCCCCCCGCTCCCCCCAAAACACGGGCGGTCCCGGCCGTGCCCAACAGGTCGGCGGCGGCTCTTACCTCCCTCCGCCGCGGCGGCTCTGCGGCATCCGCGCTGCCCCCGCCCCGCTCAGCACCGCCGGCCGCCGGCCCCCGGCCCCGCCATACCGGAGCCTCCTCCGGGGACGGGGGGGGAGCGGGGAGCCGGGGTGGGGGGGTGGGAAAGCCGGCAGCGAGTGCGGCGGTGGCGGCAGCCAGCGAGGAGCAGAGGCGGCCCCGGCCCTGCCTCCCGCCCCCCCCGCATCCTCCCGCCTCCCCTTCACTCCTCCTCCGCTCCCCCCCCGGGGGTGTGCAACGGGAGACGGGGAGCACCGAGCACCCCCCACCCGCCCGCCAGCTCCGGGGAGGGGGGGACACGCAGGAAAGGTTTTTCCAACCAACAGAGCACATTCATACCCCCGGCTATAGGTACTGCCTATAGGCACCGCCTATAGGTTCTTTGAGGGGTTTCGGAGGCCTGGAGCTAATTGCAAAGAGAGATTAATTAGGAAGAAAGCCCTGGTAAAAATGAGCTTTTGCAGGGATGGGGTCCTTCCCACCTTGCAAATGGTTTTGGCATAAGAGAGGTCAGTGGGGTCACAACGAGCTGTCCCATGGAGAGATGGATGGATGGATGGACAGACAGAACGGACAGATGGACAGAAGAATGGATGGATGGTCAGATGGATGGATAGATGGCAGCTGTGGCAAACAGAATCCAGTAACCCCCCAGCTTTTTGGGGAAGCACGCGTGGGGTCTCTGCTCCCAAGCATAACCAGAGGCTGGAAGCAGAGAAGGAAGCCAAACGGTGGGGTGGTGGAGACATCAGTCCTGGGAGAGGACACCTGTCCCCAAGGAAGGTGCTCCAGGCAGGGACACCATGGGTATCTGGGTGAGCTGGCCAAGGCTGCAGGCAACACCACAGGGATGTGATGCTCTTGGGTTTTCTCGCATGGGGAAAAAAAAAAAAAAAAGGCATGGGGAGGGGACAGAGCAGGTGTCCCCTGCCACCGAGCTGGGTGAGAGCCCTGGGCGACCAGGCCTTCAGCGGGGGCATGGGAGGCTGGCGGCGGTGCTGGGAAGGGGGAAGAGGTACCATCTCTGCTCCCAGACCATGGCTGCAACGCGCCGGGCTGTGAATTACAATCTCCTCGCAGTCAATAAACGCTGCGTTGTATAAATCAGCGCGCGGGGCCGGCGGGATGCGCTGCTGCTGACGCCAGAGAAGATCAGAGACAAAACGGGCTGAGACTCCTCAGCTGCCCTTCTGCTGGGCGGCAAAGGGGCTCCTGCAAATCCATCACGGGGAGGAAAAACAGGCCAGGTGGAAATTTCCATCGTTTCTCCTTGGCTGAAATAGCTGGAATTTGGCTCAGAGCAAAGCCCACTGCTGTGCTGGGCTCTGCCTGAAGGCGGGGGCTCAGCTTTCCTTGCTCCCTTCCTTGGCTGAGCCCCTGCAAAGCTCAGCACACTAGTGCAAGGGGGGATATTTCGGGCTGCTTGTTTGGGATGAGCTCGTTCAGCTCTAATTTGAGAGGGCCATTGTAAAAAAAATCTCAAAGCACCTCACTCCTCTGGGGGTACATCCCCTTGCCCTACGCCAGACCCCCATCACCCCCTTCCAGGCACCTTGGAAATTTAAGAAGAGGGGGTGACTGTGGTGGGGGTTCCCCAGCCGTGCCTGGGGATGGCACCCAGATGGTGCGGGTGCTCTACAAAAAAAAAAAAAAGAGCAGGACGAGCTGGAGCATATGTGCGCTTGCCTTTTCCTGGCTCGCCAGGCAGCGTTACTCACCGCTTTCTGCGGGGACACTCACCGCTCTCCGCAGGGATTCTCCCCGTGAGCCGGCTCTCCCCATCCCGAAGCCCCAGGTACGGAGCCAGAGCCGGAGGAGGGGGGTCAGCTCAGCTCCCAAATGCACTTGGTGCTCCCCGAGCCCTGGGGTGACGCTGCCACCAAACACCTCGTGCCAAATAACAAGCCCCTGAGTTTTACCATCCTGTCTAAAAAAAAAAAATAAAAATAAAAAATAAAAAAAATCACACAACCTCTTGATCCTCATTCTGGGGGGGACAAGGGGGTTCTCTTTCTGCTATTTCTGCTATGGGTGCACCTGGGGTACCTCCAAGTTATGGCTTGGAGGGCCATGGGGGACCACGGGGAGATGAATCCATCAGGGTGAACTTCCCCGAGTGCTTTGTCTCTGCCTTCCCCGCCCCCAAGGGCAGCGTCAGACCCAAACGACACCGTCCACCCTCCCAAAGTGACAAAGGTCCCCCCCGAGCATGGGCAGGCTGAGCTGCCTCTGCCTGATGGGGGCACAGGGGGTGGTCCCCTGAGCTGGGCTCTCCCCGACTTTTGCTGGGCTCTTCAATTTTTTAAGCTGAGCCTGAATAATTCAGCTTTGATGTAGCTGGGCTCGAGGTTGGTGAGCTTGGATGCTCCTTGGGTTTACTGCTTGACCCACTTTAACAGCCAGAAAAACCTGCCAGGCACGATGCTCCCAGTGCCACGGGGCAAAGCTGGCCCAGACCCCCCGTCCCCGTGGCAGGAGGGACATCCCCACACGCAGCCCCATCCTGAGGGTCTCCCCCTGCCACCCCCACATCCAACGCCACGGAGCATCCCTCGCCCACACCACAGCTTTTTTAGAGGCATTTTTGCCTTCTCCCCTTTCCCTGCCTCTCCCTGCTGTCCCACGGCTCCCGGCACGAGCGGCTGCATCCCAGCGGCGTTTGCCGGATTACCAGGAGGGATTTGCTGGGCTCCGTGAACCAACGAACACCCCGCGGCCGCCTCGCCACGGCTCCTTGCTATTCAGAGCCTCACCTCGCTTTCCTGGAGCCTGGTGGAGCACTGATTAATCCCGCCGGGCGGAATAAGGCGCTGCTGATTCATTGGGCTTGGAGACGTTGGATTAGGACGGTCTCCAAAAAAAATCCCCCGTCTTGCCATTTTTATTTTTTTTTCCTTGCCTTTCCAGCAGAGTCAGTTTTTATCAATCATTGCTGCTGCTAGAGGTGAGAGAAAGGAGAGACCTTTGAGGCACCTGCATCCCGCTGCACTGCCAAAAATCCATGGCTTTACACCCTTGGGGACTCGGGAAGTGGCTGTCCCTGCTGTCCCCATCCCTGGGGGCACAGCCATGAGCCGGCCCCTCCAGCACCCGCTCCACAGAAACCCAGTGGCAAAGCCCATCTCCCTCACCCCAGCCAGGGTGCCCTGGGCTTTCCGTGCCCATTGCTGTCCCCTCTGCACCAGCCGGGGTGGGTGACACCCTACCTGTGACCCCTGAGCAGGGGGGGGGAACCAAGTAAAGGGACAAAAAAACCCCCACCTCTTCAAATTCCACCCCCGACACCCTCCTGCCCGGTGCTCCCGGGGGCACCACGCATCCATCTCTTCCGCTTCAGGGGGAGGGGAGGCTGCAATTCCCTCTCGGAAAAGCTCCTTTAAATAACTTTGCAGCCCTCGCATCCTTCCCCGGAGTCCGCTCCCAACGCCGCACCGGGGCCGGGAGCGTCCTCGGCAGCACGGGCTTTGCACGGAGACGGAGGGGATTAGACGGGGATGTTGTGACTCGGCCGGAGTCACACTTGGGGGATTATCAGGGCCTGCGAGAGGCGGGGAGCAGCCCGGGGAATTTGTTGGATGCCAGCGGAGGGGGTTTGTCGCAATCCGATTGCGGGCGAGCAGAAATCCCTGGCGCTGGCAGGAGCTCGGCGCTGGAGGCCACCGGGATTAACTGGGTTTTCCCCGAGCTTTGCAAAAAGGACTGGGGTGGGAGGACGAGTCGTTCCGAGCCCAAAGCGATGGGTTTAAGGGCTCTGGGGAGACTCAAGGGCAGAGTTAGAGATGAGAACATCAGCTTCAGGGCACCCAGCTCTCACCCCAAAGCCAAGGACCAGCTCCTTCCACGTGGATGCCCCGATTCTCCTGCAAGGGGAGACTCTGTGCGTCTCCCACCCCCAAATCAGCCGAACCAGCCTGGAAGAGCTGGAGAAACCCAGAGAGGATACCCACAGCCTTCGCCTTTCCTCCCCCCCCCAACTCCGCCTGCCTCGGGCCCCCGCTTCTTTGTTGGAAGAGATTTGCATCCATCACTAATTAATCCAAGATGAGCTGCTAATTCAGCTCCTTGATTGCAACTTTGCATAATTGCTGCACGCACAGGCAGAGCGGCAGGACGGGATAAAAAAAGGAGACAATCAGCGGTGGGTGCAGAGGAAACAAGGGCCGGGAAGGGCCGGTTCAGCTCGCTCCCACTCACCGGGCTATTTAAAGACTCGAGTTGAGAGAGGAGGTTTTTCTCTGGAAAGAGAAAATGGTGAAAGCCATCCTTGGATGGTGGTTTTTTTTTTTTTTTTTGCCCCCATGCCAGGATCCCAAAACCCCTCTGGTGATGGGGAAACCACTACTTATAGGCAATACAGCCCCTCTGCCTCCTCCCTAGTCCCTGTGTCCAAGCCGTTGTCTGTAGGTTTCAGAGTGAACGCTCCACTGAGCAGGGCGATCGCATCCCCCAGTGCTCCAGGCTTCTCCCCCTGCCACATTACATCCCCACAGCCAAGAAGGCTGTTAATTAACCCCCCTCACACAAACCAAGCCCCAGAGAGCAGCAAGCCAGCCCTGCTGGTGAGGCGCTGCCTCCTCGGAAAGCAAACCAGCAGCACCAGGGAGGTGGGGAACATCACCCAGCACCGTGGCAAAGGGCAGAGCCACCGCTGAGCGACCTAAGCCCTCAGCACCCTAATTAACAGGAAAAATATCCACTTTTCCTGCTCGTGATACACAAAGGGGTTCCTACAGGGCTCCAAAAGGCGGGTGGGCAACCAGGGGTGATGCACCTGGTGCCACACGGGCAGGGGATGCGCAAGCAAATTGATGTCGAGATGGGCTCGTGGGCTGTTTTGCCACCCTCCTCTCACGATCCCACCCACAGATGTTTCCCCCCACCACCACCAGTTTAACACCTCCACGCACCCCTCCCCAGCACCCCCAAAGCTGAGCGACAGGGCAGCAAACAGCGGCAGACAGGTCAGCCCCACGCTCCCTATTCACCTTTCGCCCCGCAGAAGAAAAGAACTACTTTCAGCTCCAGCCTTTTCTCTAGAAAAATGCAGCTCCCAGCCCGGGGGGCCCCTTCCCTGGCCCCACGGCGAGGGCTGAAAGGGGGCTTAGGGGCAGGGGGGGGGGGCTGGGCTGGCCCCACCGCCCCTCTTAATCAGGCGGGGCATCCATGAAGGCTAATGCTGTGGCGAAGATTTCGGCACTATTGACACACACGGCGCGTTAAACGCCTTACGGGGGATTTGCATAAGCTCGGGGAGGGAGGAAGAGCGCGGAGAAAAGTGTCGACAATGGGAAAGTAAATGCATTAAAGTGCTTAGGGGGGGGAAAAAAAAAATCTGATAAAGGAATAAGCCAGTTAAGGGAATATATTACTCGTAGCCCGGTTATTCAAATCCTGCCTTATAGGAAATCCTCTTAAAGCGATCACCTGATTGTGTGTTAAATTCCTAATTGAATAATAAAAGAATTATGTATTTCTTCCATAAAGGCACAAAGATGGGAGCCCATGCGGATGTTTGCTCGGGAGGAGCAGGGATGGAGGGGATGTAGGGAGAAGGGCCCTGGAGCAGCAGCACCATCCAGGAGGGATGGGGTGGGAGATGGGGGGCCAAGGGAGGAGACAGGGATGGGGGAAGGCTGCCTTGGGAAGGGGGAAGGCTGCCGGGTGCCTTCAAGGGCAGCAGAGGAAAGCTTTGCTGGGAGGGGTTGAAGAGTGATGGTGCCCAGGGGGGATGGAGAAGGACACGATGGATCTCCAGGGCTCCTCCAACCCCAGTTGCTACGACAACGTGGGGCTCCAAAACGACAAAAACTTACCAAAAGTGACTCCTGTCCCAGAGCCGCAGGGAATGCAGCAACTGCAACCCCCAGGATGTGGGCAGAAGGAACTCTGGGGGGGGG
>QJSC01005339.1:68588-102710 GCA_003697955.1 Calidris pygmaea
CCAAAACCAAGGGGAAAAAAAAAAAAGAAAAAAACCACAAACCAACCCCAAAACCCAACCCCGTTGATCGCTCCAGCAAAAGCTTGCGTTGCTACAGCTCTTTATAGGTAATTGAATATCCCAGAGTGCATCTGCTAATGCAAACTCCAATACAAATAAGCGGCAGCGGTGAGCTCGGGGAGGGCAGAGGCAGCAGCTGAGAAAACAAAGCAAGCAGCACCCAGCAAAGCCCGGCCCCGGCCAAGCTCCAGGGGCTGCCAGAGGCTTTTTTTATTAGGCAGAATTGGATTGTCGGGGCCGGGCTGAGGTCCCGCTGCCGGGGAGGCAGGGTTTGCAGGGAGATGGTTATTGAATTATCCTCGCCGCAGTGCCCTTCCCAGAGCCAAGCTTGTGCACGGCAGCAGGGTGCAAAGCCCCCCTGATTCCCAGGGGACACCCCTGTCCCCGTCCCCCCCCCGACTAAGCCTGGCAGGTCCCCCCCAGGGCCAGAGCAGCTCCAGCCCTACAGAAGAGCTGGTGGTTTTACCCCGTACCTCCTCCAGCGGTGCCCGTACCTCCTTGCTTCGGCATCCTCCAGCAGCAGCCAGGGAAATCGGGGATGACAGGAGCAGTTAATTTGAGCCCGCGGAGGCCATCTTTCCCTGCGTGCGTTGTTTTGTTTCCAAATAGACTTTTAATAACTATTTTCAGACGGCAAAAAAGAAATAGCTGCGTCCTGACCTCTTGAAATGCAAATTGCCTTACGCCCCGGGAGAGATGAAAGGCTGTTTCCCCATCTGAAACGTTAAAAAGGAGCGAGATAATGTCTCTCCGGCTCTGCCTCCCTGCTTTCATTTTCAGAATTGTTTTCGGGTGAGGAGAGAAGAGATGCTCTCTGAGATTTTGCTGAGCTTGTTGTCCACATGGAGCAAGCGAGGGGTGCTAAAGGGCTGGGGGGGTGGGCCCAGAGGCAAAGACCCCCATACCCTGATGGGGCAGAGGGAGGGATCATGGCATAGGGTTTGTATTTCCCTACAAACCAGGCCTGTTCCAGACTTCAGATGACAGCAGAGGTTGTGGGGACCAGCGAAGCCCAGAGCTTTGTCCCCTCCTGCCAGGACTTGGGTTCTGGGCCCAATTTCAAAAGCTTCAATAGGATTTGCTCAGAAAACACAGAAGAGTAGTGGTACAGTCAGGCAGAACA
Organism: Calidris pygmaea; assembly: GCA_003697955.1. Lineage (NCBI taxonomy): Eukaryota > Metazoa > Chordata > Aves > Charadriiformes > Scolopacidae > Calidris > Calidris pygmaea. Next base: position 69,772 of record QJSC01005339.1, read on the forward strand.
TCCTCCCGGCTTAAAGACACAACTAAACCCACCACGGCTCTGCTATGGTCCCACCACGGTCCCCCCAGCCTGGCACAGCTGCAGGTAAGTGCCTTCTCCAGCCTGGCAGCAGCTTCCCCAGGCAGGAGGCTTGTGGCACACACAGCAGCCAAGAGCCCGCCGTCCCCCCGAGCAGCTTTGGCTCAGGGAGGACAAACACAGACTATTTGGGTTTTTTTTTTTCCTGTCTTGTTCTGCTCTGAGTCACAGAGCACCAGGGTAGAGAAGGTGCCCTGAGCACGCACTAAAGGTGCTGCAGAGCTCGGCTGCTGCAGAAGGATGCTCCCAGAGGGAACGAGGGAAGGAGCACAGATGTGTTGGGGAGGCAAGGCTGGGAATGCTGCTGGGGAAGGAGCAGGGATGCTCGGGGAAGGAAGGCTGGGATGCTGCCAGGGAAGGAGCAGGGATAGAATCATAGAATGGTTAGAGTTGGAAGGGACCTTAAAGATCATCCAGTTCCAACCCCCTGCCCTGGGCAGGGACACCTCCCACCAGACCAGGTTGCTCCAAGCCCCATCCAGCCTGGCCTTGAACCCCTCCAGGGATGGGGCAGCCAAAACTTCCCTGGGCAACCAGTTCCAGCTTCTCACCACCCTCACAGCAAAGAATCTCTTTCTGATATCTAATCTAAATCTCCCCTCTTCCAATTTAAAACCGTTACCCCTTGTCCTGTCATTCCACTCCCTGACAAAGAGTCCCTCTCAGGCTCTCCTCTTCCAGGGGCAGAAGGCTGGGAACGCTGCCGGGGAAGGAGCAGGGATGTTCCAGAAGGAAAGGGAGAAAAGATTAGGATGCTGCTGGGAAACAAGCAAAGATGCTTCAGGGGCAGAAGGCTGGGATGCTGCAGAGAAGGAGCAGGGATGCTCCAGGGGCAGAAGGCCGGGATGCTGCCGGGGAAGGAGCAGGGATGCTCCAGGGGCAGAAGGCCGGGATGCTGCCGGGGAAGGAGCAGGGATGCTCCAGGGGCAGAAGGCCGGGATGCTGCCGGGGAAGGAGCAGGGATGCTCCGCGGGTCCCGCACCACCATCTAGCGGCTGCGCGGCAGCAGAGCGCGGTCCCCCCCGGTCACCGCACCCTCCCCTTCCCCATCGGAGGGCCCAGCCTCCCGCCGGGACATCGCTTCGACCACCCTCCGCGGATAAAAGTGTCAGCCCCGACCCGGAGCCGCCGAGGACCCGGGCGGTGAAGGGCCGGGAGGGGGCTGCAGGCACCGCTGGCCCGTCCCGGGGGGGTAGGAGGGGAGGTGGTGACAAGGGGCTGCCTGTGTTCAGCAAGAGGAGCACGCTGGCACCCAAAGGTGACAGTCTGGACACACCACAGGGACAGGGTGACTCCATTCTCTTGCGCATCTTGGTGCTGGACCGACCTGGAGCTGTGCAAACACAAGCCTCCCTCTGCCAGGGCCTTCCACATCCCTGCAAGGTAGTATCCAGGATATCAAAGTGCTGTCAAAAGTCTCTAGTCTATTTTATGGCTCTCCAGATCCTGTATTATAAGCTTTAACTTAATAAAATTAATTGCTAAAACCCCCAAGCTTAAGCAGCAAAACCAACCCAAACAAGGTGCCGGACCAGCAGGCATCAGATCTCCCCAGCTCCAGGATACGGGGCAGAAAGCCCTCGTTAGCTCACACCACACCATCAATTAGCTGAAGAAGTGCCTGCCCAGGGTCTGGCAGAAGGGCATCCCAGACCTTTGCCAAGCCTTGTGCAGGGCCAGGTTAGATGGGGTACACGAGGGGACAGGAGGGAGCCGGGATGGTGCTTCCCCCCCCAGCGCCCCCCCAACATCAGCTTCCTACCTCTGTAATAAATAATGGCAGAGGAGATTTCCCAGTCCCTTCCCTGGGAATTCAGGCTTAATGGGCCAGACTGGGTAAGAGCAGAGAGACACCAGATCTGAACACATCCCATTATTTACCATTTTTCCCCCATGCTTACTGGAGAATACTCTGCTCCGCTCTCCCAGGGCAGGAGCGGAGGGGCAGCGGGACCTCCCAAAACAGCAGGGGGGTCTGGTGACCACATCTATCGGGGGGGCACAGGGGACAGAGGAGCTGTTGGCGTCACCGCTGCAGCTGGAAGTTGCTGCCCTTCACCGAATCCACCAGCAGCTCCTCTCAGATCCTCACTTTGCTCCAGGCAGAAGACAGTCAGCAGCAGCCGAATGAACAGTTTAGAAACACTTATCTGAGCTCACACAACCTGTTCCGCCTGAAGCAACGGAGGCACAAAACCGGCACCGAGAGGACAGCGTTGCCCTCCGGAGCCACATCAGGAGAGGAGACATCTGCAGCTCCACAGCTGAGCCCTCGCTACGAAACGCTCACGTAGAACGAGCAGAGTCTCCTCATCGCATGCTCCTCCATCGCTCGCAGGAGCAGAAAGGCTTTTTCTCCTCTTTTGTCCACCCTGATCAGCGTTTATCATCAATCCTTTGCAAAAGGAAGGCTACAGACAGAAGCAGGAGATGCCTCCTCACCCATCAGCAAGGGCTGGCTCAGGATATTGCTCCTGGGCTTGGAGGTGAGAAGCAACAAGCTTGGAGTGAGAGCACAGCCAGCGAGGTCTGCATTTGCAAGCGCTGCTTCAGACCCAACCCATAAAATAAAGAATAAAGGAAATGATTTAAACTCACCTGAGGAGCAGGAGAAAAAAAAAAAAAACAAACCCACAAATCCCTCGGGAAGAGGTTTAAGGGAAAATTACATTTGCAAGCAAAATGTGCCAGGAGAAACTCGGCTTTTCCTTTCCCAGTCCCTACAAAACACAAGCCGACGGTGTCTTTCCAGAGCAGCTACGAAAGCACAGCGAGGACCGAGGGGGGGGCTGGGTTTGGGCCAGAGAGTACAGAACACACAGAGCATCACCCCGGTTCTCCTCCGGCCCCATCTCCAAGCAGCAAACAAAAAGGAAGAAGACACGGAATACTTATCACAACACAGATTTAATTTCTTAGGCAGTTATATAAAATTACAAAGAGCGACGGGCCAGCAGCGAGAGGCAGGCGCTCGGCGAGGCGGAATGTTAAAAGACAGATTATTTATTTATTTTTTTTTTCCCCCCACTTATCGACACCGCTATCGAACAGAGTGAAGTGAGCACCGCGGGATGCAGGGGGAAGCAAACGCGAGAGCAAATAGGCCCAGGCAGACAAAGGGTTGAGTCAACGCCCCACAGAAACCCAGAGCTACGGGTTGGGGGAGAAGCTTCCCCCCCCGTGCTCCTGAGGAAGGGATGGGAGGGGGGGGGGAGCCGGGGGAGGGACGGCCACAGCCCCACGGGCAAAGCCACAGCGCCCAGGGAGCGGTAACGGGCAGAGCCGCAGCCATTCGCAAGCCAGAAACAAACCCCCTTTTCTCCTCCGTTATTCTCCAGGCGGCGTTAAGATGAGATTTGCCAATCTGAAGCGCGTTACAACGAAGGCATGGTATGGTCAAGGGAAAAAAAAAAAAAAAAATTAAAAATAAAATCGGAATTTGCTGAACTCCTTTGGTTGTGCAACTGGAATGTGAAAGGGTTTATTTACAGGCAGAGCCGTGCTGTCTTCATTGCAAGCCTTGCACGGCGCAGCACGGATTCCAGAAAAAAACAACAAACCCAAAGGCCTGCTCTGCACGTGTGGAGAAGAGACTCTGCCTTGCTCTCAGGTGTTAACAGGTTAAACCAAGGCCACCGTTAGCCAGAACGGCTGGAGCACAGAATAAAAAAAAACACTTCCCAAATCTCTGCAGTGTTTAATTCCCCCCAAAGCTTCGGACAAAGGCTCCTGTTGCTCTGCAAAGAGCAGTGGAGCATCCGCACACCCACGGGGTACACCGAACAGCTCGGCGACCCACGAGGAGAGAAACTCTGCCCTCTCACTGCTCGTCTCTTTGGTGCTAATGCCATGATTAGAGCCCAGAAAGCCCAGCATGGGATGTAAGAGTGCTCCCATCGGCTTCTCGGGGCTCTACGCTGACCCACTCACCGAGCTGGTGGCTCTTCAGGGCATTCCTCCCTTTTTCACTCACACACTCACGTTTCCTCTGCGGAGCGACCCGTCACCACATCAAGAGCCTTCTCAGATATTTATGTGAATTCAGGCAGACTTGAGAAGTCACCCCTTCTGCCCCAGCCCTCTGCAGAAACAGACCCAAGGAACTCTCTTGTGTAGGACCTGAGGAGGGGACAGGCACACACCTGATCCCAGAGGGGGCACTCGCACAGAGTCCCGCTGAACAGGACCTCAGAAGAAACCGCTTTGACTAACCTCTTCTTGCTTTTTACTTCCTCCTCCTCCGCCAGGCCCAGCCTTTTAACTGCTAGATTTGTATCTATCACTTCTTTTTCAGAAACGGGGACATAAGAAAGGTCCGGGGCAGATAAAAGCTTTCTGCCTCAGAAGTAGAAATACAAAATAGGGTAAACAGAGAGATGTCGAGACGGCAGCGGAGCGCGTACACTCACTGTTTGCACATCAAAACAGCTCCTTCCCCACGGTACTCACCGGGAACAGATCCCGCTGCAATCTAAGACCTGAGTTTAGGATTCCAAGTTTATAAGTGCCAGCTTTGGTAGTTTCCGTTGTCTATCTCTGCCCCCAGCTCTCTACGGAGTTAATAAAACCAAAAAGCTATCAACCATAGTCCAGACCTAGAGAGAGAGGCACCGTCACAGAACAAACTCTGTCCTCCCAAGGAAGGTCAGTTTAAAAGGAGAGGGGCTGCAAAGGTGTTCCCGTATCGTATGACTGGAAGCCTGTGGCCACAGCACAGGGCTAGAGCCTCTCCTTGGCTTGCCCTGGGGGATCCAGGGCTCTTAGACCATCAGGACAGAAATGTTTAGACACCACCTGATCCGCAGAGCACGACACTGCCATCCTGTGCTCCGTACCCAGGTGAGGATGCAGCTGCAAACAGCATTTCTGGCATGTTTGAGGAAAAAAAAAAACAACCAAACAATAATAAAAAAATACATCTTTGAAACCCCAACCTGAAAGGCTTCTCACTTTGGTAGCATAACCACAGCAGGGTGGCTCCTGAGGGCCCAAGGCCATCAGAGGGAAATATTAGACATATTTTATCTGAGAAAAAGTTTATAACTTCATGCAATGAACTTAAGACAAACTGTCACCACTCTTAAATACACTGTCAGCGGGGACCAGAAACCACCTGCTGCACCCTACCAGCTCCACGCTGGTCACTAACCCCAGAATATCAATCCTTTTGCTCTCTAAAATTTTCCCAGTTACAACAGCAACAAGATAGATACTTTAACTGGTTTCCAGCTTCTACTTAAGAGCGAACCAGGCAGGGCACGGGGATTTGACAGCCAGCGTGGGGCTGAGGAGCCGGAGCACACGACAGCACGTGGAAGACACAAATACAGTGAATATGAGATCTCCAACTCACCTGCGGAAGATAAGGTGGAAAAGTTAAGAAGGGGGGAAAACTAGTAAAATAAAAGTTCTGAATTCTAGCAGTAAGTTAGGAATTACATTAAGGGGTATATCCTACTATGTAACACGGCCTTTATTTCACTCAAGAGTGGTAAAACCTGTGTGCTTAGCAGACCCGTGCTGCTTACGCATGTTTACTGCTAACCCTACTGGTGGAGTCCACGCCAAGACTCCAAGTCTGTTATCAGGAACATTACCAGCTTTAGTCTGGAACGAGCAGACATCTGACAGCTCCCGGGTGGTTCAGTTTGCCAGCAAAGCTCACTCAGATTATACATACTTCAAAATTTCTATTTTACTCCACAGTTATAAGCCCCACAGCAAAGCTGACAGCACTTGCAGTAAAAACATAATTCTAGGCCACAGAATTTAGGTTGTTTGCCAGAGCTTAAAGTCAAGTGATGTCTCAGGGGTTTGCTTTGGATGTGGTGGGTTCTGGAGAGGACACCACAAGCCCCTCCAGCCAACTACTCAGGACAATCAAGGGTTTTCAGTGACGAAACAAGCCTGATCCCTTCTTTCCCCGTGTGCTCATCTAAGAACATCTTCCGCATCCACAGACTAAGAGCAGCCTCACCGATACAGGTAGCAGGGGCCACCACCACCTTCTGCATGGTTAGAGGAAGGGGAAGGCCACCTGCCCAACACAGGGCTTTGGGGACAGACCACTGCCTGCTATTGTGAGGGAAGACTCGTTGACAGCACCAAATCCTAAAAGCACATCACTGTCTAGTTGTGGTGGGGAGTTCGCACGTAGCTGGAGCCCTCAGCTTCTGTCCTCCTCTCAAGATCCGCAATTTCCTTGTCTGTTTTTATTTCTTTGCAAGCAGTCAGAAGAGGGAAAGGAAGCAACCCTCATTGCTATACAAAAGGCAAAGCAGGCTTATTTTGGCAAAGGAAAGTAACACTCACCAAGTACTTTGCTAATCACTTGCTCACTAACCGTTATCCAAGACTTAAAAGAAGGCACATCACGACCCTAAAAATAGTCTGCAGCACTGCTCAGCCTTGGAAAGCCCCAGCCAGGGTCAGGGCAGTTAAAAGATTTATTCCAAAACTGCCAAAGAGACAACCAGTCCTTGGAGTGTATCACAAGAGGTACTCTGATGCAAGAGGAAATAAAAAAATAAAAGTTAGAAAAAAAAAAAGGACTGATACTCATCAGAAGAGAACCCAGAAAAAATTAATCTTCCAAAATCATTTATATTTACATCAGTATCTTGACAAAAAGATCATGAACCTTCACTATTAGAGCAGTAGAGCCAGCCCAGACTGAAGAGAAGCAAGAATGGAGAGCTTTGCCTTCCAGCTGAAAACCTTAAGGCCGTTTAAAGAGTGGGGCTGCCATACTCTCCAGCAACTTCCATCCAGCCTGACAGAATCCTTGCTTTGGATAATTTAAAGCACATAAAAAAAAAGGTTATTGCTACTCTGCCAAGGAAATAAGACAATCTACAGGAGAGAAAGTGCATTCAAAGCCTTCTCTACAAAAACCCACAAGCTTATCAGCCACTATGGTCTACAGATGCCCAAGTACTGAAGGTGTACAAACAAGAATCTCTGGCAATTCCTCCTTCATCCCAGCTTTCTTCCTGCAGCAATTTCTTTCCTTCCCTCTAAAGGCACTTTCTATATTCTGCATCCTTACGTAGGGAAACACTTCCAGTTTTCCATCTTGACAAACAGAACAGTCCCACAAATACACAACATTCAGAAGGAATTTTAATTAACAAAATGGTCCAGGAAAGGGGAGGGAGAACCCAAAAAAACAGGCCATTGCATTTGAAAGGTTGCATGTCAGTCACTAGGTATGCCTGCAAGCCCATGCACAGGAAACCATTTGGACCTTTGTCAGTGCAGAACCAGTCTCAGCTTCCAGAACCACTTCTACTCCTTTCTTATATAAGCTAAATATTATATACATATATAAAAAAAATACAAACTCGAGTTTGTTATAAAGTGGCTTCTCTCTCTCTCCCCCTCCTATGCTTGCTTGGCACATGAACGCATGCAAAGCTAGTAGGCTCCGAGGGCTGCACGAACAGCAGGTTTTGGCAACAACAAAAAAAAATAAACACAGCTAAAATAGATAAGCAAGATTAAAAGCCACTGAATTGAAAACCATATATTTTTCCAATTGTATAGAATTAGAACTACAGCTACGACTTAAAACGGTAAGAGTCTGTCATCCTCTCTCCCAACTCATGTCAAAGTTCATAGCAGCATAACACGAGATTCCTCAAGAAACATCAAGCCAGTGTTCTCTGCTTCAGGAGTGAGTTCACAGGTCAAAGTTTAGTCTGTCCGAAGGATCATGGGGGGATGCTCACTGTCTTCGTCCAATCTAAGGGAGTTGGTTTCATCTTCCAGGCAAGCTCCACCCACGGCACCCAGGTCATCTGTATAGGCTACAGAGAAAGGAACAATTAGCCAGGGGGATCAGCAGCACAAACTGAGGATAGAACCAAAGTGAATGATTAGAGCTGAAGTACCAGACGTTCCTTGCCACGGTCTCACTGGCACCCTGTGTTTGCCTTCATCGTGACTGTGATTCCCCAAGCCAAAATCAGTTTATGATCAAAATTCAACTGCTCTGTGTGTGGAATGCATACTGGTGCTTTGGGCAGGCTGGTGTTTTCCATAATCTCATGGATTACAGCTGCAGTAACAATGCTATACAGTCTTTCCTCTAAAGTTGAGGCTCTGGCCCAAGTACCACACCAAGACAGTTAAAGCTCAGCTTGAAGAGCTGCAGCATTAACCAAATTCTCATCCTCTTAATTTAACAGAGCAGCAAAATCAGGCTAAAAGGTCACTGTTCCTGTAACGGAACAACAGGAGCACTCAACCTTGCTAAAAAGGAAAAAAAGGCTGTGTTTATAATTCAGATGCTTTGCACAAGGTCTGGGTGCAGAACTCCTGTACGAAGTAATTGCATTAGGGCATCTGAAGAACCATTCGGTAGATACTGCAACTACCACTAGAGTAATCAGTCACAATTTGAGATGAAGTTCTACCCAGAAAGCAGCAAGGATAAGTGATCCATCTACAGGAAACTACTGTACATCACAAGTGCTCTTTTCTCACTGCTCAATGTTCCACATCACACCGGCAGTTAAGAAAATCTGGGTGTTAAAGCAGACAAGCTCACGCCACCATCTAGAATGAAGTGATATGCAGAGGCTCTCTCTGCCCCGTTTCCAGCCTCCTCCTTACCATGCCTTGTGGGTGAGGAAGGCACATATGTACCTTTAGTGACAGCGGCACTGTACGTCTGCGCTACCAACGGCCGGTCATGGGATGCAGACTCTAGGATCTCGTTGGCTGGCTCCATGCTGCCATCCAGCCTACCAAGCAGAGAGAGGTTAGCTGGAGAGGTGATCCCCCTGGGCATGAAACAGCTTCAGGTGACAGCTACACAAGAATATCTCATCAGACAGGCAAGAATAATACATGCGAACATGCAACAGGAGGAACTTGGTCCCTCCATTCCAGAGGGCTGTCAAGACTTCATGTTTAACACTGAAGACGCATCAGCGACATGCTTGCCTCCGATATGGCATCAGCATCTAAATCCTAGTAGCTGATGATAGGTAAAACTTAAAACAAGAGTACACAATTAAAAACCCCAAACATTCCAATCAGCAATATTACACAGCGTCTCTTAAGTAACATCCACAACAGAAGCTGTTGCTTCATACACCAGAAAACTCTCTAGTGAAGGTATTAGAGCATTCCAGAGATTAACTTGATAAAAAGTTTCCTCTGAGACTTCACTTATCTACAAATGAAACCAGAGGTGATACCTTAAAACATTCAGATAAATGTATGATTTTTTTTGACCAGTATTACAGATTGACCAAAGCTGCAAACCTGAGTTATCACTGAGTGATCACTGGCTTTAATTCTATGACTAATCACGTAAGAAATCCGACTATATCACCCTAGCTGCTTCTGCCAAATCTTATTAAAAAAATAACAAAGCCTTGTCATATTTTCCTTAAGATTTCTACAGCACTGCTGCAGAACATTAGTTGGCCTATATGCAAGGAAGTTTAATAAGGACACTGCCAGAGAGAGAATACTGATAATTTCATAGGCCTGTGAAGTCAGAGTAACATCTTTCTCTCTCTCATGTCTGTAACCACTTCATTTATTGATGAAGAGGATGGTGTCAGACGTTTCAAGTTCTTGTTTAAGTAACTCAACTCAAAGTGCCAAGTAAGAGGAAACAGGATCACAGAGCTAACAGCGATTGATCCTTCACTGCAATCAGACAGTGTTGAGTTTCTGCTGGTAAAGCGGCGCTTAGTGCAGCAGACACTGGGAAGGAAGGCACAGGGGAATTCTGAAGTTACTCACATCAGAGGTCTGGAAAAAGATTAGTTTAAAGAAACTAGCTGTTCCAAGTTAGATCTTTGCAGAACAGAACTAAGCTTAAAAACAAACTGGACTTTGCGAAGAGATAAAATACATCAGTCCTCAGCTAACTCGTACTTACTTGTGCTGCTTCATTAGTGTGCACTCTCCTCCTTCTTGGGGGTCCAGGTTGTACATGTAGAGATACCCATCGGCAGCTCCCACCAATAAACGAGGGATCTTCTGGATCCTAGAAAAGTTTAGGGGAGACCAACAGATTAATAAGAACTTAAGGAAGCACACTCTTCTCCCCTCCCATGATTTTAAGCCACTATTTTCCACACTCTCGCTTCTAGACAGGGAACATTGTTAACAGTTAGAGAACCTAGGAAAGAACTGTGCATAAAAAAGTAAGGCATAATCACATTGTGGAGCTAACGGGACACCACAGCAATCAAACAACTTATAGATGACCCAGTGAAACAGAGTAAGCAGTCACCATCCTGTTACCAAGCTTTGCACAACTCCAGAGACAAATATTCTGATGGCAAGTGTTTACTTATTTCAGAAATATTACAAGGCTTAATTATTGCTTAAAGGGTGCTTTGAGATCAGCAGTAAGAGTACAGACATGAAGTTAATTTAGCATAAAAACTGTAAACCCCCCAGAAAATAAGTTTACTACCACTCAGCTTATTGCTTTGGGAGCTGTGCCAAATGGGATTTGCCTTTGGTGAAGACAGAATAAAAATTAGATTTAGTCTTCAAAATTAACTTCAATGAATGCTATCCTGTTTTAGAGACAAAAATAATACAAACTTGCTTTCAAAGACTCCTTTAATGGTTCGTCTGGATTTTGCAATTCACTACAACGTACAGTATCACTCCCCCTAGCCCTAATGGAAGCAAGTGCCACAAGCCCATGGGTCTGTTCTCAACGTTCTCCCTTCCAAATTAAAAGACATCTTTAAACAACACTTAGAAATGGTCTATTCTCACCCAAATACTATGTCTTTCCCTTCTCCCCTCACAGGACCGTGAGGTGTTGGCTTTAACACAAAACTCTTAAAAAAAGGAAGAGGCTTTGAGACGATCACAGGTGATCCATTTCCCTGTGTACTCCCCACCCTGCTGGGGATGAGGTTACGTTCTACAGTGTCAGCCTCCCCGTAGCCCAGCGGGGTGGCAAACGCAGGCTCGGTTTCTCTACTCACGTGGCAAGTGCACAGATGTTTTTGTGCCCACAGAAGGGCAGGCGGACCGTAGCAAAGGCTCTACCCTGGTTGAACATCTCTGTTACTTGAGAGGGCAGATAGCTCGTCGAGGCCATCAGCACTTTTCCAAAGTAACCCGTCCAGGTTGTAGGCTCTTCCTGAGGTCTACAAGTCAGAAGAAAGAAAAAAGTGACTGACTTGGCCTTCACATGAGAGAAAGGTGCGTAAACACTTTGAAACATCTTTTTATTTTTAAAGATATTAAGCAGCTATTTGTTTCTCTTCAGAAACAACTAACACCCTGGGAGCTCTGATACACTCCGTTTATGCTACAGGGTGCAATGTGTCCTACAATACCCTCAGCCTCTTATTTAAGCATGTTTGATTGTAAACTGATACTTCTGCTTATAAAACTGAATTTCATAAGGTTCATTATACAAGAGCAAGATCTACTAGGAAGTGCTACACTTCAAGATTTTATCTACTTGTTTATCACTAAGCAAATAATTGTTTCCAACAACTTACAGAGAAATATAAGACTGTCCTCTCAAATCATAAATAGGAACATTTTATAACCTGGCACCTTTTAAAGCCCTAGAGGCAGCCGGAAGGCACTGCCAAGACAAATCTTCCAATATGGACGTCAGAAGAGGTGAAACATATGTAACTGAAAACGTTAAGGGCTCTGCATTCCTCTGCCAAGGATGGCCAACTTCTCTTCAGCAGAAATACCTTTTCTATTCACCAGGAGAACAGTACGCAGCCCAGCTGCAGTTGCCGATTCATAAATAACTTCTTATGCCCTTTACTTTATAGAGGAGTTCAAAAGAAGTCTGTCCACACTTTGCAGCACTCATCCTGTCGAGTATAATCGATTTTAAAGCCTTTTCCTTGAAAAATCTAAGGCACCTCTGAAACCTACTTTTCTTTCACAGTCTCAAGTTTGAAGATATGCACTGTCTCTGTGTTACTGGACGCAGACAGAAACATGCCATCCATGCTGAAGGCCAACGAACAGATGCTCACACACCTGAGGGGGGCAAAAGAAAGGGAAAACAGTTAAGCATTATTTTTGACAGTCTAGTACTGTACCAGTGGTGTAAAAAGAAAGCTAGTGTTAACTCATGGGAACTGACTTAAATGAGAATATTACTTCTCTGTTTCGGTAGGCAGGAGTCTTTCTACCACTAAGGAGCTCCACAACATTCATGCAAGCTGTGCTGTGAGAGCTGGGAGGAACTGTGGCTGCACAGCAGACTCACCTGCTCTTCTCCTGTCAGTGACTGCAGGTGACTCACAATTAAGCCAAAATATTTGGCTTAATTAATAACTGAGAAGATTTCTCAGTCACCGCTGCTTTACAAATAAGAAAAAAAGGATGTTTCCATAGTAAGCATTCTGAATTCGCTGACACCTTCTTAAAGAACTTCAAGAGCAAGATTCCCATTAGCGATGTTCAGTTCTGAGGTACACCAGGTATGGGGGTCCATTAGTAACAGTCTGAACTCAGTCTTACTTCTGTATAAAGTACAGAGCTGCTACTACTACAACAAATCATAATACTATTTCCCAATGGCTATCAGCGATCACAACACTAGCAGGATTTAGAAGAGAGCAGGAATATTAGATGTACTGCCTCTGATTGCCATAAGAATACAATATATCTTACAAAAGGTGACCCGCTTCAAACAAGTTCCCTCACCAATAAATTTTTAAAAGGCAAAAGGGAGTACAATTCTGACAGGATCGATTTTTAGAAAAGTCCAAAGGAGAGAAACTGGAAGACATTCAAGCCGGAACTGTTATAAGCATACAGGCGGGGATGAATGGAGAAGAAAACAGGCAAAAATCAGGATGCCAGCTCAATTGCAGAACATATGGGAGATCTGCACTAAGGAATGAGCTTCAGATGATTAGCCCCGTTGAACTTTACCTCTTCACTCCCCTTCGGAATTCAAAGAGTTTCTGTCCCTCTGGAATGGAAAACACTCTTATTACTGTCCCCTGTAGAGAGAAAAAAAAAAATTAATTTCAAGTTTGTTCATTGTACATTAGCTCTAGTGAGCAGAGTACAACTACAAGTAGTAGACCATTTTGCTGTTAACAACGTTGATGCGCACTGCATACAAGCGTGAAGTATTATGGAGCTTGTTGGTAGTATGTGTTTGAAGAGTAGAGAAACAACAGGAGGTGGGAGCTACTAAAGCAGAGAACAAGCTGCACATCAACAACAGCCCTTCTTATCATATCTCATCATGAAAATGACCACACTAGACAAGTATCACAAGTACAGTCACCTGGGTGTCTTTGTGCCTTTATTGGATGCAATCAGTTACACCTTTATACTCCAAGTTTATCACTCAAAGAGCAGAGGCTGCAGACCTTCTAATTTATACAATTTAGATGGACAATTTGTCATCATGTGCCAAAGACTGGCAAGACGCTTCTCTCTCCTGACTTTAACTGTCTTGTTTTCGTTAGTAAGACAGCATCAAAACAAGACAACTAATTTCTAATACATATCCTGCACTAAAGGGAGAAACACTTCGAGGATTGCCCTGATTAGAGCCAGATTAAAATGTATTTATTTAAATAACCTTATTATCCAACATTTCTCAGCATGAAAGTTGTGTCAAATATCATTAACTGATCTTAACTTAGATTTGCCATTCTAACTGTAAGCTGCCTTTTTTGGGACTTGCGTGTGGAAATGTGCAGGCTTAAACTTACTCAGGGTGCTTAAAACAAATTTCATTTTTTATCACTGCCGGCAAGGCAATAAAAAGCCACCTTACCTTTTCTGATGCAGTGGCAAGTTTAGTACCACTTGCGTCAAACGCCAAAGCAGCCAAGGGACTATCATGAGCTGGGATCATATTAGCAGCTCTCTGCGGGAGTGAATCGATAAAACAGAACCTTAGTACAGTACAGGTTAGAAACTGCATGTTTGCAGCTTAAGGCTGCGTATTTAAAAGCATTCAAGGCAAATATGGGTCTTATTTTATGGAAAACAGCTTCAATGTTGGTTTCAGTAATTGCTAAGTACATAAAATGATCAGTGAAGCATGTGCATAGAGAGTACAAGCAGTAGAAGGATCCTTAAAAGACAATTCAAATAGAAATTACTTTACTTTGCTCCACCCATTTGCCCAACTCTAAACATCAAATCTAATATTAGCGTCTGTATGTTCTTTGCCGACGTTCTGTGAAGTCTGGCTGTAAGAGATACTGTGAACTGATGCAGAGGAACCTGAGCGTCTAGCGATTCCTCTCTGAACAAGCTTAAGTCATTTCCAAAACCCGTATCTTTAGAAGTAGAAACGGCACGTGCAAAATCCTTACCAGATTGATGGTGTCAAAGACTTGTACTTCTCCAATAGTCGCGCTTCCTGGGTAGGCCAGGTAGCAGTTATCATTGTTTATTGATAAAGCACACAGCCCTACGAGGGATGCAGAGACAGAATCAGAAAAAGGCAAATTCCAAGACTGATACAGCAAAATCACATCTGATTATTACAAAGGTAACTCAAGTTATCCTCATGAGATATCAACACAAACAGGACAAGGATGAGTAATCTCAGTCAACCTGCAACATATTTAACTATTCAGCATAAGTTAAAGTTCAATCAAGGTGGAGAAGGAAGAACACTAATAGAGCTACAATAACTGATTAAGCAGTAGAATTGCCCATGTCTGCCATGACTCCTAAAGCATTATCCTGATGAAGTCTTTAACTATATCAAGTGCTGGCAAAATCCAGTTTGTATCTCTTCTAACATTAACACACCCACTCTAGGAGACTAAAACACCGTGAAGACACAGTTTAAGGCAGAGTCTGCTATTTGCTCTCAAAAACCTCACCTGGATCAGATGGCAAGGCTTTAAGACAACACTCATGTATTTAATTGTTACTTTCATTTGAAAGTGGAGTTAACAACGCTCCATACATTGACACAGAATACACTTTTCAGAGTTACACGAGCTTCCACCAACACACTCACCTGCAGGATTGGGAGGCGTCTCCCTGATTGTATGTAATACCTTCATGTCTCGTATGTTGTGTATATAAAGAGACTCTTCCAGACATACTATCAGTCTCTAGACATGGGAGAGAGGGCGAAAGGCTGATATCAAACTGGAGTTTATATTAGTTTATCAATCCTAAAAAAAAAATCGTATCCAAAATGCAGTAGGTACCTTCCAATAGAGAAAAGGTAGTACCCACCTGATGGGAAGAAATAAGAGTCTGATTGATAGAAGATACACAAGATACACCTCTTGACAAGGCTTCAACCGCGCAATACTACACTCAGTCACTTGAACTGACTTCTCTCAACCACACTAGTGCAAATTGATTTAAATAAAAGTGATTTACATTACTAGTTTAAGTCAGCAAGCCAGAAACCTTCATTTAAAGCTATTTAATTCTTATTCTGTACCTACCCTTATGTATTTCCTCACCTCAAGAGGCCAATTCACATGTGGAAATAATTTTCTGCTTTGGCTAAACAGAAAAACATACAAGACTTTTTTTAACCATTTACAGAGCCTATTACTTAATCATAATCATTTGTGAGAGGCTTTCTTTAAAAAAAAAAAAAAGAAAACAAAAACCAAACCACTAAGTTCTTCACTATCTTATTTACACTTTTGTAGACTACATCTGAATGACTAACAAGATGTTACTCGTTTAATGCTACCTCACTATGTCAGAAATCAAACTAGCCACTGCTTCCCTTATGATTTTAAGCAGGAATCCAATCCTCCCTAACCTGATTTTGGGGTCAGGGATGAACACTAAGAAGATTTTCTCCTTCAGCTGCCATTCTCTCTACTTTGAATGAAACGGTTGAAGATGGAGAAGTCTGTATTTGCAGAAGAGTCTACTAATGATTTTGGAAACAGAAAACTAAGGTTCAGATACTTAACTCAGAACTTTCAGCTCAGTGATTTTTAAAAAATATTTTTCTTTTAAGAATTCAGCAAACTGTTTTTAAAAATACCATAACAAGTGAAGAGACAATAACTTTTAAGTTTAGGCCTGAGCAGAAATTGTCATTTTCACACATTTTCACATTTAGGATCACAGGATGATTCACACTGGAAGGAACCTCAGGAGGTCACCAGAAGAAGAGACATCAATCAACAAAGGAAGCACCAGAATAAGATCCATTACCCCTTCCCATGTTTTCGCCAAGTCAAAATTACTACTCACCTGTCTATTGAGTTTGACAGCCAAGATGGTGTTGGAGTAACTGTAGTTGCAAATCTCTGTCCCCTTCTTAAAGTGACAAACTTTCAGCTTGCGTGGAGCTTTAAGGCTAACTATGGCCACCAGACTGCTGGAGAAGAGCCTCTCCACAATGCACACATCTTCTGTGTCAGCTGAAGAGTCACAATAATGAGGGGAAAAAAAATACAGAGGGAGATTTCAGGGAAGAAGAATGATGCATGTTAACAAGAAATATTAAGAAAACAGTCTAATACCACAATAATTCTGCCACAACAGCTCAGAGTCAAGGTGGGAAGCAGGACAGGTTTTTAAAGCCTAAAAGCTACACAGTGAATGTTGATTTACAAAGATTTCCTGCTTTCCCCCCGCCGTGTCATGCAAGTTTACCCTTCAGAACAGTGTCTTCCCCCCCCACCCAAGATCAAACGGGAAAAAAAAAGTCCTCAAGATACAAAAAATAGGAAACTAAGATTCTGGAATTTGACAATCTTCTCTTGTATCTGGAGAAATCTAGGAAATCACAGGTTTCTTGTGTTGGGTTTGTGTGTGTGTGTGTTTTGTTTTTAAAGCTATACTGTGCATGGAAGGGGTTTTGATGACGAAAAGAAGCACTTGATTATAGAACAGAATTGGACCAAACTGGTAGCAGTCCAAGTCCCACCACCCCAGCACATGTTCTTCCCCCACCTGGAGAGAGTTTTACCGCTCTCTGCAGCTCTTCCACTGCTACCAGTTACATCTGCCCTTCCACTACACAACTGGATCAAGACAAGCAACTCGAGCTTTTGGCCTTGATCCATCAAAACAACCAAACTTTTCAGAAGTCAGTATCAGGATTAGCTCAATGCTTAACACATTCCAAACTGTAAAACTACCAAGTGAAAAAAAAAAAGCTTATTTCTGAAGGCTTCTGTTTTGGCCAAGAGACACATTAAATAACTGGCACTGTTCTCACCACCAATGACACAATTTCCCTGAAAAAAGTTCTGCCCGACATTCTCAGCATATGACAATGTCATCACTGTGTGACATGTCTGCTTTGTAAGCGCTTTTTCTGGGCAATTATTTCAAGAAAAAGAACAGAAAATATTTAATGGTCTACATTCTTTTGAGAGAAATAGCCTCCTTATGGAAAAGGAGCAGGTTTATACCAAGCGTTTCAGTATTCTATGCAACATAATCGACTTTTATCTAAATCTCGTATTTAATATGGTACTTTTCCAGAGAAGACAAAACAGCTCACAGAGGCTTTGAAAATTCAATTTCCTCACTTCTGCAACAAGGATAATGCATTTTAGCACTGACTTTGTTTTCAAGGAATTGTTCTCCATTTTCCTGATGCCACATGCAATACATGAAAAAGAAATACAAAAAGCTGCTTCAATAAATTTATGCATAGACTTTCAAATGCAGAGGCCCGTGTTCCTTGAACCACACTACTAACATAAAAGATAGTCAAATATTTTACAGTGCAGGTTTTCAGCTTTCCATCTAAGCCTGAAGTCCTTCATAATAACGGCATCCTTTAGAAGAGTCAGAAGAGCAGCAGAGACCAAAAAACCAGTCTCACTGCTCCCTGCTCCTGGGCAAGCACAGCTTCTTTCCCCGTTTAGGGACAACTGTGTAAGACATGGATTCCGGGATTTGTTACTCTCCTGGGCAGTCCAGAGAAATCGTATTTCAGAGTAGGGACAGCAGCAGATTTTCAGATGGAAAAAAGTGCAGTCCTACACTGCACTGACGGAGGTGAGGCAGCAGGGAAGGCACACGGGGAAGGGCAATGCCAGGAACTAAGCAGTCAAAGATCAAAAAAATCCCAAACTTTGAAGAAGGAAAATGCTTAAAAGGTGTAGACAATCCTTCAGTAAAAAGGCTTACTATAATACAGATAGCTACCTTTAGAGAAAGGCTTTGTGATTGGCTTTTAATTAAATTCACTTGAAAAATACAGGATGCACCTCTGTTCCCTTGTCTTCCCCTAACAGGAAGTGATAAAATCTCTTCACAGCTGCCAAGTCATGTGTACATCCTGACCAGCAGCCCTTCACGTAAAGTACCAGCCTATACTCCACATCCTACATGCAGCTGACCCGAATTAATCATGTTTAGAAGTACTTTAGTTAAGTCCTATAGCAATGCCGTTAATCACAGTTGTTTTTTCACTATTCGTATTTTCTCCTTTACACCGCACAAGTGAGCAATCCCAGAAGCTCACATTCAAAATACTGTAAAAACAAAAAGGACTGCAAAATGATTTAAGTATCAGCAGCAAGAGGAGAACAAGCAAATACATAACAAGATTACAGTTTCATAAACACAAGCATGTAGCATCACAGACAAGAGCTGGTTAGAACCAGCTAGATTATGATCAGCTGTGCTTTTATTCCATTTTTAATCCACGAACATGATGCATGTTATAAGCAATCATTAAGCCTTAAAGCACCCTCCAATCTAATACTTATTTTTACAGGGAGATCAACTGAGCAGGGAGTTGGGCGATTTGTACAGAGTCACTGCAAAAGTCACTGATGGGAGCAAAGAAACCTCCCATTCTTTTCAGTTCTCCCAAACACAAGACAGCTGGGGCATATCCTGTAGTTTACTTTAGACACCTACACATGAACTGGCAGATCAATCCTACAGAAGAGAGGGAGGGGTCCTTAAAAGTGCTCACTCAAAACACCACAAAGCCCTTAGATCCAATTAAACTAAATTGGGAGGCAGGAGGCACTTGTCCAGGAAGCCTCAAGATACTTTTCCTTGCGGAAAGGAGGGACCCAATACATTGGAAACCCTCCACTCCTGTATCAAGTCTTAAACAGGCACAGTTTGCGAGCCCAAGACTGAAAATTATTTAACTGCATACAAAAAAAAATATGAAGGTCTCAAATATTTAGATCTGCTGCATTGTGTGCTCTATGATCAAAGGTGAAGACTGTTTAGACAGGTTCAACCATCAAGTTTTCTACTAAATATTACCTTACGCTCTGCGCTCTGTATTTACAGACTTAACACTCATGGAAGAAAACTTACAATATCAAAGAGGTTAAGCCAATACAGGCATCCCGGAACAGTCTGAAGACAAGACTGGAATCTGCAGGTCTAAATTCCAATCCCAGCTGCTGAATCATAGAATGGTTAGAGTTGGAAGGGACGAGTTCCAACCCCCTGCCATGGGCAGGGACACCTCCCACCAGACCAGGTTGCTCCAAGCCCCATCCAGCCTGGCCTTGAACCCCTCCAGGGATGGGGCAGCCACAGCTTCTCTGGGCAACCTGTTTCACTGCCTCACCACCCTCACAATAAAGAATTTCTTTCCATCAGTTTATTGCAAGATTTTGAGCAAAGCCAATCCAATCTGTACTTTTTCTTTCAAGGGCTACCTAGAAGAAGCTGTCCTGCAAAGTCCAGTTCAGTTTCTCCCGGCGCATTTATTCAATGTCTTGTGTAACAGGAGTCATCTTCACTGTGTCTCCTGGAGTGGTATCAGGCCAGATACTGAAGTGCCTCACGTACTACAGAGGTCAGGTACCTAAACTCAACGGCATGAAATGGAATTCAAGCCACTGATTAACCAGTACAACCAGACCATGACTCAGGCAGCTGTAGCTGCAACACAATTTAACCTGACCCACAGGTGCCTACTTTGAACCTCACAATTACTCCTCTCCATTGACTGTGTATACAGAAAAAGGCTGTCACCACAGGTAATAGGTGACCTGAATCACACACACCATTTTCAAGCTTAAGATGCCACAGGGTCAGGTCACTTCAGGCATGGAGTCTGAAGACAACTCTGCTGAGTAGCACGGTACTCTGGGATCCTGCTGTAAATGCTGACAACACAGCTACTGGTGCCATCTGTCCACATGGGTTTACAAGCAAGCAAGGATACTCACGCGTAGCATTCATAGTTTATTTCCTAGCACCTCAAAAAAGGGAAATTTATGAACTGCTGGCAAAACAGGGGATATCACTTCTCCCCCAAGCCCCCCTCTGCTTCACCTCACATCATACCTCACTGTGCTCAGAAGTTATAGGGATTCGGATTATTCACCCTTTTTGATGAGTAAACCTGCAGCTATCATGTTAAAAAAGCATTTTTCTAACACCAAATATGAGAATTAAATAAAAAAACCCAATAATCAAGGCTTTGTTTTCTTTCTTATTTGGTAAAGGTGTATTAGTGGTTGTCTGCCCCAGTAGTCAGTACAAAGACCCAAAAGACACACTCTCACACCAGTAATTTTTTTTTTATGCCCAGCTGCTACATAACTTAGCTATTGGACATAAAATAAGCAAAGAGTTCTCCTCATAGCTATTACCAAATTTCACAACATACCAGCTAAATTTAAATACAGAACACTGATATATAGTTTTACCCTGCCAGCAATCAATTGCTTTGTATCTGTGTGATATTTCACCATACACTTAAGGTTCCTCCTATGTCAATTTCAAACAACCTGTGAAAAAACAAAACGTCTTATTCTTCCCCAAATTAAGCCAACTGAGAGGGTAAAAAAAACTAAAAAGAAGATACTTACTGCATTCATAGATCTGCTCTAATTTGTCCACAGAAGAAAGAGAGAAGAATTTGTAGCCTGATTTACTGCCAACTGCAAGAGATCTGAAAAAGAAACAAGCCAGTCAGGAACATAAATTAAAGCAGCTGTGAATTACCTTTGGACAGATTCTTATCCTATTCTGAAAGTCCAGTTGGGTTAGCTCAGTAAGAAAAGCGATAAAGAACTTGACCAAAAAAGCCAGTTAAGCTCCCTCCACCCTGAAAAGGCCAAACAGCTTCAGAATTACCCCAGGTGTGGAATCCTGAAATGAGAGTTTTACGAAATGAGAGTTCACAGCTTAACGTAAGCCAACTGCCCAATTCGTATGGGTGATTTCTCCACACAAACTAAAAGCTTTAGCGTGGAGGAAAGATGATGACTTGAATAATGTAATGCAAACCAATTACATCATTGTCTCATAATGAGGGGTGACCTCCAAGACCTTTTAAACTGGGATTGTCTGGGGATTTTTTGCTCTTTATACTGTAACCTTCCCCAGCCACCCCGAAAGAGCCATCATATTAAAAAAAAAAAAAAAAGAAACAAAAAGGAATTAAAGACTGCCAACTCTAACATTCTCATCATATTCAAGCACCTCCAAAGAACATTGTTAGGTCTCAGTCTTACAAACACCCATGCCAAATCTTTGATCGGAGACACCCTCTTAAAAATGCTAGTCACTGATGTTAAACAGATTTTAACAATAGTAGAACATGAAAAAACTGACTACAAACCCTTCTTTCCTCCATTGCTCCATTTTCACACTTAGCTCACAGACCATTTAATTGCTTTTCCAGCCAGAGTCAAAGACAGGTCTTAAATTTTAAGCTAGAAAAACCTTTAGGCTTGTCTTGCATGTCTTTACACATCAAGGCAGCAGACAATGGCACATTCTTATTTTCCCCTCCCCACACAGAGGATGATTTTATGCCACAGAAAGAGAAAATTAACAATAAATACACTTACACAGAAGTGTATTAGTATGCTTACAGTTCACGTATTTCTTACTGCTGGGACACATGGAGAAAAACTAATTAAATTCCAATAAAATGTATTTCAATACGCCAAGCTGCAGCGAGTCATTCAATACAAGGCTCAAACCCAGCCCTGCCACTCACCCTGCCAAAATGCCCTTCCGAACTCAGCCAGATGATTCTCTACAATTCAGATGCACTAATGAAGATTTCTACATTTAGAATACAATATGGATTCCTAGATTTCTTGCTCTTTCTGTATTTTCCTCTCACGGCTCCAAAGCGAGCCCTTTCTAAATCTCAAGGTAACCAGAAGATTATAAATTGTTCCTCAAATGGCTTACCCTCTGAAATTAAGATCCCAAGCTATAAAAATCAACTTCTGTATGATGGTATGACCTTCTCTTCTAGAAAAAAAACAATATGCAACTGGCACAAGCCAGTTTAGAAATTATATCTGAGAAGGTTTAAACCTTCAAATGAAAATATGCACCATTCAGGCAAGAGAAGTAAAGCCTCCCCAGATTCAATAACCAAGATATTAAAAAAGGCGTATTAGGCTTAGAGACAGAGAAGCGACTATAAAACAAAATTTTGTCACTGCTTCTAAATCACCTTAGAAATACCGAATTTAATTTTGCTTCAGACAAAATCACTATTTTCAGCAGACTAGATCTGATCAGTCGCCAAAGACACTTCAGTGTTTTCTTTCCTCAACTACTTTTGTTCAACTCAATGAAAATCCAAATTCTGTGAAAAAATATGAAACTGTGATTTGAAAAAAAAAAGTTAGCTTTTCTTACATCATCTACTGCTTCCCTGAAAAGAAAATTTAACAAAGAATGACATTAAAGCTGTCACTTCACAAAGGTAAACAAGCACTCAACCGAGTTAAAAATAAATGGAGTCACAAGACTCCTTGCAATATAAACTCTCTACAAAAGACACAGGATTATTTCCTCACGGAGAATTCCACACAGCAGCTATTTCTCAGCGTATTACTTGGCAAAAACTGATTCCTGCATCGTACTTGCAGCTTTAAATACAGAATATTGCTGTATCACTGTTTTACTGACAGTATCGCTGAAGCCAGTAAGCAAGACCGTTTTTCTTGTCCTACCCACTACCTATACCTCATTTAAATAAGCTTTAGACAATGGCAAAAGCAAGTGGTTTACATGATAAAAATCATTAGACTGAGTACAAGCCAAAATGAAAAAGCATAGAACAGACCTTTCCAGCCATGGCAACTGCTTTTTGTTATTTCTTTCAGGATCAAGGTGATGAAGTCACAAATCATTTGTTTACACAGAACAGCTCTAGTCTGGATAATTAAATCCATTTCAGTATATAAGCGTAACTGCAAAACAACCCATTTTTCTTCTAAAACACCATTCTTGGTTTTGGAGGGTTTGGTTGTGTTGGTTTGGTTTTTTTTAACATACTCTCAAATTACTTCTTATGAAACTATTGGAAAAGGGCTTTTTATATGTAATAAGAGAACTCACCAGGCTGCATTACACCGGCATAATCATAATGATTTAAATCCCCCATCTTCCCCCACACCGATATTACACTTAAGCCCTTAAGACACCCGATAGCTATCTAAATGATCAAATCCCACAAAACAAGTATCTAGCCAAAATTACCTCACCTCCGAAAAAATGTGCAGCCATATGGGGAAGAAATATGATCAATAAGCCATTCAGCTCTTGCTCAAATAAGACAGTGGCCAACAAGAAGCTACTGTAGTTAATCAGAAGCTCCTTTTACAGTGTGGGTGTTGTGCTTTATTATCACCAATTTTCAGAGGCTGATGAGAGACTGAAATTGAAAATAAAATCAATATCCAAGAAATTTGCCTTTTTTTCTTCTAACATTATGCTACACACAGGTGGTTTTTTAGCTCTGTTATGTGGAGCCTCTATTACACACCTTAGATTGTAGACTTTGAGCTATTTCACCATCAAGGTTGTCTACACAGTACAAAATTACCAATATAGCCATGATTTATGAAACTGTGTTTACCCACTTTTTTTACCAAAGATAATACTGTAGTCTGATCCAAGACTACATAAGTCTTGAGAGCACTTTCAAGAGCGGCTGTCATAAATAATTAAAAACTAACCTCATCAAGGGAGCAGTGTTATGAGATATTTCACACACTCATTTCAAGATGCTGACATTCACTGTTAAGTGCACTCACCTAGAGTGGGAAATCAGCTGCTTCAATCTCTCTGGCTCTTTAGAAACAAGTTTTTTCAGGTGGGTTAGAATCACACAGGTTTTCTTTTGCTTCTTTATTATGCATATAGAAAGAAGAAAACCAGTTTTTCCCTTTCTGTATCTTAGGGGACCTTAACTATTAATCGGAAATATTCTACGTTAATCAGAAAGATCCTACTAGGGCCAGCTCTCAGATTAAAATCAATTGCAGCTGCAGTGTAAACACAACTCCAGAAGTCATTACTACTTTAAATAACTAGTTAATTAAACCACTGTCATTATGATCCAGTCTCATTATATTAATGCTCCACCTCATTTCAAAACCAATGTAAATTTCCAAAGACAAAACATTTTGTGAACAAAGGCTTATGATGAAGAGGGAGAAAATAATAGCAATGAAAGAAAAATCAATGAAACAACATAGAAAAGGATTACAGAAGTAGTTTAGTTTGCTTTATTTCCCCCTCCCAAACGTCTGCTGACACCAAAGTCGTAACATCTTACAGACATGTCTTAAAAGAAAGGTCAAGAATGTCATTATTTTGGACATGAGCTAAATATAGGAACTCATACATTCAACAGATTTATCGGCAACACTCTGACAACCCGCAGGACATTTGCCCCTTGTTCTTATATTAAAAGAAAACGAATACAAACTTAAGTCTCCTTCACCAAAAGGAGCCCACACTTGCTTGTCAATTAACACGTAGCAATAGGCTGGGACAACAGAAAGTTCATAATCCAAGTAAACATCGCTACTCTCAGGCCAGATTCCTGTCCGGATTGTCACACGCAGAGGAGCAGTTCCTCTGGCAAGGCCACCTCAGCTGCTATCGCCACTGCGACAACAGCGACTAACACGACACACGGTTGCTCCTCTCAGCTATCTCCCCTGAGCACGAGAGCTACAATATCGCTCTTCCCCTCTTTTTTTTTTGTTTAGTTTTACAGCCTCCTTGGAATAAAGAGCTCTCCTGTCCTCAAGGACCACGGGTGAACAACACCTGGACCTGGGAGAGACAGAGGAGGGAGTGCTCAGCACCTAACTCTTTTTCCTCTTACCACGAGCTGTTTGCTACAGGGATCCAAGTAACACATGGAAAGGGAATTATAATACAGCTTCTGCAAACACGAAGATGCTACGCAGCTTCAGAACCACAAGCATTTGCTCAGAACATAGAAGCAAACCGACCTGGGCCAAAAAGAGGAGAATCAAATCAGAATGAACAGATACACTGACAGATCCCTGTGACGTGTAACTCCACGCACAGATGAAAGCTGAGACTCCAGAAGCCCTCGCAAATAAGGCACACACCAGCGTTTTCATCAGAAATCCAGATGCAAGGCTTCGCTTTGTCCTTTCATCAGGAGTCTGTTTTCAAAACTACACTGACTATTTTGTTTCCCAGTGCTGTCACTTGATTACTTTTTTAAAAAAGGTAGCTAAGACTTCTCTACAATCTGTCAACTCGCAGCATTTCACCAATAGGTTCTCTGGGTGGTTTGGTGTTTTTTTGGTGTAAATTGAATCTGAAGACCATAAAACTTAAAAATTAAGCTCTTCAAAAGGCACTTCTCTGGGACTATTAGTTTAAAAATTTAAAGACCGAAAGTCTTACCTATTTTATGGATACACGTAAACTTTGAGATCTGGAAGTTATGTTTTGGGCAAGAAGTTACATACTTCCATGATATTAACACATTTCTCTTATGGGTTTTAAAGCTTGTATGAGTTTGTGAGGTGAATTTAGTTTTTCATAAGTGTGTCCACACTCAGTTTTAGTAGCAATCCCAGAAGTAACTAAAGCAGCACTCAGATTTAAGTTGTACTTCTTATCAAAGCATATATCCTTAAAGATTTCCAACTACTAAACCATACCTAGTACCGAGATCACCTACAAGGTCCTCCTGGACGGTTTTGCTTGGATACCTGAATTCTGATCATTTTTATCTTCAGGCTGGAGCTTCTGCCTCCCAATCAGAGAACGCCAGTCATGTCGAGTTGTGCAATGATTGATTTACTGGGTAAAAGGGCCAGGTCCAAAACAAGCAGACTAACATCTTCTGAAAATGACCTTCTATAATGTTTTCATTAAGTAAAAACATTATATCAAAGAAAAACCACAAACCAACCGCTTCTGCTGCATTATAGGTGGAGTGTTTTCAGGCAGAGCTCCAGTCCCAGGCAATAATTCAAAACTCTCATGTAAATAAAGCTTAGGGCAATATGGTATAAGAAGGCAAGACAACACTTGCCATAAAGTAGACACTATTCCAAGAAACACTGTCACTACATACAGCATCCATGAATGAATCTTAAAAAAAGTTAAGTCTGGGGATAAAGAACAACTAAAAGCCAGATAGAGGGTATCTGCTTCAGTCACCAGGGATTGCAACAACTGGGAAAAGCAACAGCAACTTCTATGTTGACAACTTCTTCTAACTACCAGCAATCCAACTTCCCAAGACTAAAAGCCACCACGAAGCTCATCTCCCTCCTACAAGAGACAATAACTAATTGCCAAGCCTTCATAAAGCCTAGGACAAGTTAGCTTGATACCTATTTTTATAGGCAATAAGTACCATCTTTTCCTAATATAAGGCAATTGGCTTTGCTGTCCAGGCAAGTAAGACACATTTGAGCATAAGCTGAACTGACACCTTGTTAAGTTGAAGGTAAAAGCCTTAAATGCAATAACAACAATGCACCCATGTCATTTATTTTCCAGTTTTGTCTGTCAGTGATTTTTCTAATTACTGAAGCACACCTTAAAACATGATGCGAGCTCTGCTTTGCTGGGAAGACGTAAACAAAGCTTGCCTTTCATATACTGGCTGAAAGAATATGCATTTGTTTACCTTGCCCGTCTGGAAAACGACTCCAGTTTCTTGTAATATAATTGAAAATAAGCAAGCTTTTTGAGGCCCAGCATGGGAAAGCATAATTCATTCCAAGTAAGTCCTTTTCAGCTCTTTTCACCCAGTAAGTGGTGATGATCTAGATATCCTGAATAGTATACTAATGAACCCAGAGAGCTGACTTTTTGTTTCTCTATTCAAACAAGAAACTAAGATCACAGGTTGAAAAAAAATAATCAAATAAACCTTAGCATAAAGAACGTACACAGCCACTAAATTCTACTCATTTTAAGAACTAGAATGTGACTTGGTTATTTGCACCACTTTCCACATCAGACAGGCATTTGAAAGAAGCTGCTCACAAAGATATCTGCAAAATTTACTGGTTTATATTTACTATTTTTCTTGGAAAGATTTTTTTGGAGAAGAAATTAAGTATCCCTTAGAAAGAAGGGATACTTACTCCACACCATCCAACCACCTCATTTGTCTCAAGGTAAGTGACCTTTTACATTATTTTCACAATTTTGAGACCAAAAAAAAAAAAAAAATCAGCAGGAGCCTTTTTCTATTTATGTTGTTTCTAAAAACAGATATCTGAAAATGCAAAAGCACGCCAAGATGACACGAAAGACTTTGTATCCCAAGAGTTTGACTTACAAAGACATATGGGCCAAGTCTGGGGACCACATAAAAAGATAAATCAAATCATCACCAAAATTCTCTTGTCAACTAAAGTCTATATAAATATATATATTTATTTTTAAATCTACTTGCACAATGGGCATTAGAATGCAGCCATAGCACAGAAATTGAATAACACTTTTGGATATTTACAAAAATGAAATGGGAAAAATAGTGAAGTAGCATATACAGCTGAAGATTAGCAAGAAAGAAATCATTAGCCACTTGTCTCTCCCCCCCCACCTCCATAAACTCAAAGTTAAAAAGGAATCACACATCTTTCTTCAAGGAAGAGTAATTTCAAGGCGTTCAAGCCAAAGACCACCCAGATAGGCTTATGTTACATTGGCTTTCTTTTTACTTCTGTCTTGGGTTTGTTCTCAAGTCAAGCCTGCAGATCTCTTGCTCAGAAGAAATTTTTTTTTTTTTGGTCACAACTCGGCAACCTTTTAAATATACACAGCTCTCCATAAAGCTAAGGAGCAACTGAAAGTAGGCAGCTGCTTTAGAGAGGGAGAAATAGTAAAGCTTTTAGATCATCAAGTTGGACAGCACAGTTTAACCTAAAAAAACTAATATAATGACCTTCATGAACTGCAAAAGAAAGAGGTAACAGATTTCCTAGTTATTATGACTTGTTTTATCTAGTAATAGGTAAAAAATGGATGGTATCTGAGCAACACATGAGTATGTTTTATATGCGCAGTGGTAGAGCGAGCTCTATATGGTACTTGATGAAAAAAAGTGAAAAGTAGTTGCAGACAGTTCCCATATGCTGCAGTACACACTGAAGACAGTCAAAGATCTCTCCTAAGGATAAGATATCGCTGCTTGTGAAACAAACAAATAAGTTGTTAAAAGAAAAAAACCACCACCACACATGTGGATTATGCTCTGTGATGCCAACCTGAGATCATTTCCTCTTACTCACTTCCTAAAACAAAACTCCTCCTTTCTGAAGTACAAGTTCTTTCAGTTATTGCCCCCCAGTTTCATCTCTTAGGTATTTAAGACAGTCCTTCTGTCCAGGGAATCCTTCTTTAAAGGGACTTAAAAGTGCTCCAATTCCAACTATTAGAGATTTCTTAAATTGAAAAATATTGCTTTTTAATATCCCATATGAAAGCTAATAGACATTAATCTAAATATGCTGCAACAGTTACATAAATTGCAAGATGTGCAGCCTGAACTATCTGACCCTTTCTAGAACCGAAACACGAATAAGTGCCATTTCAATGACTACACGAGAAAAGCTTCTTTTGGCTTTGATTTTTGAAAAAGAGGCCTATAAAAACACCTTTCAGGCTAAGGCATACTGCTTCAACGCAGAGGGCTGGTGAAAATAAAAAAGCTGTAGGAAAAGATAGCTACAAGGAGGTTTCAGGGGAAGTCTTTGCATCTTCTGTTAACACCTGGGTCTCCACGGTATCTCAGTCTCCCTGAGTCTCTTATCTCCCTGAGACTGAGATATCACGGAGGCTGGACATCATCAAGAAGCAGAACCAGCCCTCCCTCCCCTTCCCAAAGCAAGGGCGAGCGACGATCCTAAGCAGGAGAAGGAAACGCTCCCCAGGGCAACAACCCGGGGGGGGAGGGAGGGTGTGAGGTGCTGCAACCACAGCTCCAACGGCCCCTCAGCCCTCTCCCGCCTGTCCCTCCCAGGGCGGCCTCACCCCCCGCGGCTCCTCGCCCAAGCCGGAGGGGAGAGGGGAGAGAACGTTCCCCCTCATGGGGACCCCGTCCCCTCTCCGTGGGGGCGAAGGCTGAGGCCCGCACCAGGGGGGAAGATCCCACCAGGCCTCCCCCAGCGGCCAGGCCTCCTCAGCGTCCCCAGGCCCTCTCAGGCCGGGCTCCCCCTACCCCAGGCCGGGCTCATCCCCCCCTCACGCCGAGCTCTTTCCCCCCCACCCACCCCCGTCCCCCTTACGTGTTGTCCTGGTTGAAGTTGGCGAAGAGCAGATGGCCGCTGCCGGCGTCGCCGCTCTGACCGGCCAAGTTCATGGCGGGACGGCCCTCGCCACCCCCGTCCGGCGGGGGTAGGGGGGGGTTGGGGAACGCCTCCAGCAAGGCAGCGCACCTCAGCCCCGGCGGCCCCGGCCCCCGCCGCGCACCCGCGGCCTCCTCATCCCCGCCGGCCCCCTTGTTTACGCTGCGGGCGGCGGAGAGGCCCCGCGCCTGCGCCGCCCCCGCCCCGTCGGCCCCTGCCGCCCGCCCTCCTGCCGGCCACCGTAGCCCCCTCCCCTCCCCGCGCATGCGCCCGCCCGGCGGCGGCGGGAGGAGCCGCGCATGCGCCCTAAGCGCTGGCGCCGAACTTGGTTGGGAGAAAGGGGCGGGGCAGCGGCGCTCGGAAGCTAAGCAGGGCCCGCGGGGGTCGGCGGCTGGATGGGTGACGCGGCGGTGCCCGACTCGAGCGCGTCCCCGCCTGTCCCCCCCGCCGCCACGTTAGTGTCGCGGTCCCCACGGACCCTCCAGGGTCAAACCCCCGCACGGTCCCCGTCCGCCGGCGGCTCTGCAGTTCTGCTTCGTGCCACCGGAGGTCCCCAGGGCTCAGCTGATGGGACAGCAGGGGACAGAGGGCTCTGCTCCTGGGGAGCTCACAACTGAGTGTGGTGGCCAGGGGTCCATCGGCCTTTGGGGGTCCCCGGCTCCAGGCGTGGGCAGGAGACAATGTCAGAGAGAGGGGTGTTACAGATCCAGGGGGAATAAAATAAGCTGTAAGCAAAAGAAAAAAAAATAAAAAAAGGGAAACTGAAGTAGGAATGTCTGGAAACTGAGT
Source organism: Calidris pygmaea (assembly GCA_003697955.1). NCBI lineage: Eukaryota > Metazoa > Chordata > Aves > Charadriiformes > Scolopacidae > Calidris > Calidris pygmaea. The sequence goes on from QJSC01005339.1 coordinate 100,140, forward strand.
TGAAATCAAGGCTTGGTCCTAAAAAGAATTAATTTTGGAGAAATGAGCCGTGCTGGGGAGCACAGGGTGTTTGGGGTTCATGCCTCTGGGGCAGGCTTGTCCGTGGGGGTTGGTGAATGGTGCATATGCAGCAGTGGGGAGCGATGGAGGAACCTCCGTCACCAGCCCCGAGGCCCCCTTGGTGTACAAGGGACACTGGGCTCCTCCACATTTAACCTCCTTCCAGGTGCTGGTGTGGAGACCCCTCCGAATGGCTTGAACTCAAGTGGCCCTGCCCCAGCACCCTGTGTCCACCCTGTGGTCCTGCCCCCCATGCTGCCCCCCCCAAGACTCGCCTCTGCCTCAACTACAGCTGCTGCCAACGCATCCCATGCATCCCGTAACTCCTCCCACCCATCCAAAGTTCCTTCTCTCACGGGGAGGTTTTTCCCACTAAGAGGTGGCAGGTTTTAATCTCAAGTTGTCTCTTTTCTTACCTGCTGGCTCCAGCAGCTTAATGCACGGGAAAACCTCCCTCCCTGGTGTGCTGCCAGGGGAGCCCAACGCCACTGTCGTAGCACCCAAAGGTGCAGATGTTCACACCGGTCACAGCCAGGATCCCACTGGGACCCATCATCGGGAGTGGGGGACAATGCACACGGGTGTCTCCAGCTGTGGGAATCCTGCAGGGTTTGGGGCTTTGCATATTTTGGGAAGGAAGCAGTCCTGGGCTTCGTGACCCATTCCTCCCCTAAAGTGAAACTCTGCAAGACNCCCCCCCCCCCCTCATTTTGGTGACACTACAAAAATGTCACCGCATTCAGGGCACCCCTGAATCTTAGAAACTCTCCTTAACATCATTGCAATTACTCAGATCTTTGCAAGAAGGTGGGAAGAGCACCAGGGATGGAGGAGGAAAGAAAAGCAAGGATGCGAGGGGAGCTGCCGTGTGGGGAGGGGACGTCCCAGCGGGATACAGGTGGTGTGATCACGGACATCTCCACATCCCACCATCAAGCAGCTCCTGGCTGCCTGCGATTCTCCGGCCGCCGGGTTTGGAGGCAGAGCTGGGGCTGGAGCCATTCCCCAGCACGATGCGCGAGGCTTTGGTTGCCATAACAACTGGATTCAGGCTTCAAAAATAGTAACTTATTTTTCATTCAATTTGCCTTTTGCCCTCTGAGACAGATCTATTTCGGGACTGATGGTTTGCTTCAGGTGTCCCTTGGCAGCACCCCCTGTTGCAGGCTGGGGGCTTCAGGGCTGGGGGCTATTTTGTCGCTGTTTCCTCTCCCTCCCTTATTCAGGCCCAGAAAAAGGTAAAGCAGGGCTTGGCCATCATGAAATAGCCTTTGCCAAAGCCTCGTCTTCTAGAAGGCTGAGGAAGGAACTTGAAAAAAAAATCTTCCAAGCTAAGTGGCAGAGCGTGGGAGAGGTTTTTCGAGATGATCTCACTCTGCATCTCAGCGCGGACCTGTCGCTCTCAGCCAGGACTTAGCTGTCCCAGATATGCTGGGGGGGGGGGATGTCCTACCAAAGATGGGGCTTGTTTTGTTCCCCCGGCATCTCCTGGATGCCACTGTCACCAGCCTGGTCCCTGACAGCATCTTCCATCCATGAAGGGAGGCTGACCCTGCCATCAGGGAACCAGGGTGCTTCTTGTGTGTGTTGAAGACACTCCACAATGCAGCACGCACCTGGAGCGTCACCCCTTTTGCATCCCCTGGGGAGATGAGCTGCTTTTGGAAGGGGTTGCAGAAAGTGCCAGGATTAATTCATGCCTTGAATTAATGGACCCCTTAATTTTTGTCTATTTTGGCTTTTGGAAGACGTGTGTGTGTGTGATTTCCCACGGAAATGGCCGTATGAGCATAACCCTTTGTGTCAAGATGTCCTCAGCAGTTCCACCTTCCTCCCATCAACGTTATTACAGCATCAGGAAGGAGAGGTTGCACTGGGGAGACCAGGGCTCTCCTCCTCCATTTGCTGCTGGCCTTAAGTCACCTTTCTTGTCCCTTAGCTGCTGGCGTGAAGGTGCCCACAGTCTGTGGCATGGGGTGGGCAAAGATGATGGCCATCTGCCTGCAGACAAGCCCCCATCGCCCTTCACAGCCCCTCTCTGAGGTGCCCAGCCTCAGATGTACATTGGGATCTCACCTGCGAGAGCTTCCTCGGGTGATGTAGAGGATGGAGGGGTGAAGGCTTAGCGTGGAGATGGGGTGAGGACCCTGGGGTCTCCAGTCCTTGCCATGCTCTCATGCTGCTTCCTCCCCCTTCTGCGGAGGAGGGAAAGGTGGTGGGATGCTGGTGGGAGTCGTGTCCCCACCCACAGACACCCCACAGTGATGGGGCTGGGGCAGAGCCGCCCACCCCTGCCTGGGCCCCTGGAAAATAATGGGGGGGAAAAAAAAGAAAAAGAAAAAGAAAAAAGCATTACAATCAAATAAATAACAGCAAAGCCAAACAAAGCAACTCCTTGGGGAGGCCGGGGCGGGCTGGCCCTGCCCTGGGGCGGGCAGCGTGCAGGCAAGGGACATCTGGGTGTCCCTCCTGGGGGGACCCGGCCGTGGGTAGAGTGGCCGGGGGGGGGGG
>QJSC01005339.1:102753-121273 GCA_003697955.1 Calidris pygmaea
CGTCTTTTTTCTTCTTCCTCCTCCTCCTCCTCCTTTTTGCACATCTGAGGACGGCAGCGGGGCTGGCTCCCCCCCAAGCCCGAGGTCCCCTTTGTTTTCCCGGTGTCGCTCTCCCGAGCAGCCGGGGGGGGCGGGAGGGGGGCCGGGACCGGGCTGGGCTGGGCTGGGCTGGACCGGCCGCCCCTTCTCCTCCCCGCCCCGCCGGAGCCCGCGGAGTTGGTGCCGGTCCCCGGGGCGGCACTTTCCCCCACCAACCCGGGGGCTGAGGAGCCGTCCCCACCGTTCCCCCCCCGCTCCCCCCCGGGACTCTCCATGGCACCGCCGCGATGTTCGTGTCCCGGCTCCTGGATTTCCAGAAGACGCGCTACGCCAGGTAAAGCCGTCGGTGGCGGCGGTCCCCGACCCCCCCGGTGTTGCGGAGCCCCAGCCCCTACCCCCCGACCGGCTCCGGCGGGGATGGAGCCCGAAGGGACCTTCGAAAGCTCTTGAGTCCCCCAAAGCCCAGGGCAAGTGCGGGCTGGGCTTTTGGGAAGGAGGCTACCTGCCTGCCGTCCTGCATCCCTAAAGGGTTCTGAGCATCCTCGGGAGCCCCCGCTGCTTTTGGCTGGGTCCAGCTTCACCCTTGTCTTCTCGCTGCTGGGGGAGCAGGAGCTCAGGTCCCCACAGGAGCAGATCCCACCTCCAGCCATGAACCCTCCGCAGAGGGACTGATCCTGCCTGGGGGTTTTTCTGTGCCCAGGTGGAGCCCCCTCGGGAGGGCTCCCCCCGCCTGGACCTGTGGGCTCCACGGGGTTCCCGTGGGATGCACCGGTGGTGGGTCTTTTCCCCGCTCCGTGAAATACCCAGAGAGGTTGCCCAGCAGCGGGAGGAACTAGTTTTAACAGCTCAGGTGCCTCAGGAAACCTTGTGGCGTTTGCCTTCGGAGGGGGAAACCTGAGGACCGCCGGGGACAGGTCAGAGGGCACTCGGCCACGCACGCTGCTGCGGGATCAGGTGTGGCTTTAGCAGGGAGCTGGTGGGTGACATGGGGACAGGCCATCCGGCATGCTGGGTGGCCGAGGCTGAGTCAGATTGCACAGTGCTGGGCAATGCATGGCCAGACGGGGCTCAGAGGGGTGCAGGGAGGTGCCCAGTTTGGCATCAAAGACACGCTTTGCTCCCTGTGGTGGGGATGTTTTCGTGGCTGCGGGGGGTCCCGCAGGCTGGCACAGCTCCTGCAGGCATTCAGCTCTGCTGCTGCCACCGTCAGACTCCCAGTGGTCTTGTTAGAGTCAGATACCAGAGAAAAACTTGTCTGGAAAGGAGTGGTGGTGGTGTTTCTTGCCTGTTCCAGGCAGGAGCATCCCTCAGGGATGTTTGCCTGGGCTGAGAAAGGGCAGATCTCTCTCCCACCCCCCCAAGCCATCAGCTCCTCTCCTTCTAGGGGTTCTATGGGGAAAATCCATGCTTACACCTCCAAAAGCTGCCTAAAACATGTGGGCACCTGCTCAAAGACCATTTTGATGCTGTAGCTGCCTCCTCATAGCCTTTACCTGGGGGAGATGCAGGAGGTACCCAGCAGGTCTGCACGATGCATCTCGTCCAAAACTCCTTGTGACAACAGAGAATTCAAACCAGTTTTTCCCAGCTGGCATACAGGGGACAGGGCCAGGGGGAGATGGAACCTATCAAAGCTCTGTCCCCCTCAGAGGAGGAGGAAAACTGTGCCTTTGCCTCACAGCAGTGGTACAGAGGCTCTGTGGGAGCTGGGCAGCAGAGCAGGGGCTGCCCCCCCAACCTCAATGACCCCCGGTAGAGCCCATGTGCCAGCCTGTTGCTTGATTTATCCAAAATTAGCTTGCTGAGACTTTGTCACGGTCCTTTCTGGAGACCACTTGTTAAATGGGGATGAGGTGGTACAGAGCGCCTTGCAGGGATAGAGCCCACAGGTAGGGCAGAGGCTGCAAGGCAGAAGAAAAGTCAGGTCTCCAGGGCATCCTCCACCTCCCGCTGGGTGCCAGGGCTGGATGGGGAGCAGAAGGAGATGGGTGGTCCCTTGGCTCTCACCCCAAGGTGGTTGTCAGCACGAGATGCTAACCCAGAGCTTCCTACATCGCTGCAGAGATCCTCTTAGCCTAGCGCTTAAAAATAACAGTTGGCTAATCCTTGTCCCCGCCACGCTCCCGCTTTCCTCTCCGCAGAAATGCTCTGCCATGGCATATCCCAAAAGGAACCCTGAAAGCTGCTCCTTTTTTTTTTTTTGTGTGCTGGAGGTGCTCTGTTGGCATCTCTGGGCTGCAAGTAACGGGGACCGGTGTGAGCAGGAGTCACAGGGCTCATGGTGGCACAAGCCCTTCAAGGCATCGGAAGCATCTTGTGATGCATCCGCTCTTCAGAGGATGAAAGATGCTTTCTTGTGGTCTTCCTTGAAAAAAAGAAAAATCAGAAAGTTTTCCTTGTGGTGGAAAAGCCTGGAACAGCTTCATTTTTAATGTCGTTTTATCTAATTTTGAGTGAGGACCAAGAAAGGAGGAACTTGGCCATCAATACAGCCGCCAAAAGGAATAAATAAAACCCAGCGTGGTGATGAAAGACCTGTTGTGCGAATGCTGCAGCAAAGGCACCAGGCTTTGAACAAAGAGATAAAAAAAAGGCAGCAATCAATGCAGGAGCATTTTGTGAACTGCCAGGAGAAAACCTGGGGCTGGAGGGGCACCGGGGTGTCCCCGAGTCCCGGCCGGCTGGGCTTTGGAGATGGAGCATCACAGCTGGGGCAGAGGGGGCTGTGGCCATGGTGGGAATGCGCGGCGATGCTGTCTGAGCAGGTTGTGGTTATAAACGAGGCTGTCGGTGGTTTCTGCTCTGTTGTGGGGTCCAGGAGGCTCTTCTGTCATCTGGCACCATGGGGAAAGGGAGTTACAGCATGACGTTGCTGCAAGGCTTTCCCTCACAGCCTGTGCCACGGCAAAGTGATCTCCTCCTCCTGCCAGGAGCCAGGCCAAATTCAGCCACGGTGCCAGCAGTAGAAAACAGTTACGGGGTGCAAGCAGATGTGATTCCTCCTGCTTTATCCAACCATCAGATAGTTATTCCCCCATTCTCCCCCCATCTTTTCCTCTCCTCCTCCACCAAATCGGTGCTGGTTTCCTCCCAGAGCAACAGAGGGGAGCAAGTGGCATCTCCATTGAGTCAGGTCACAGTCAGCCAGTAACCGGTCCCATCCCTCCACCTCACTGCTCGCATTGGCCCCACTTTGCCCCACTTTTTACCCAGATGTGGTCTGGTGCCTCCTGCCCACGTAGCTGCTGCGGGCCTGTGGCTCAGCCCCAATCTCCCTACAGAGACACAAGATGCTTCCCGGACTTTGGCCATCCAGAGCCACAATTGAAAGGAAACACAATTAAGCAGGGAGCTGCTGTATCTGGCTGGCTTCAGCAGCCCCTGAGCAGCCGGTGGAGAGGGCTTTGCTGGGAGCTGCAGGCTGCACAGGGCACTGAATCATCCTAATTAACTGATAGCAGTTCGCGATTTGATTTGTTCATGTAAAGAGCTCTAAATCTCACTGCGTTTGCTTGCCTTGCCCTGTGCAGAGTAACAAAGAGGAACAGCCAGGAAAATCCGCATGAATTTCTCAGCCCAGAAGAAGCAGGAAGCTGGGGAGAGCAGGGGCCTCCGTAGGTGTGTGGTCCAGGCTTAGTGTCCACAATGTAGAGGCTGTCACCTCCTCACGAGGGGATGGAGATCTGAACTTCACACTTGCTCAAAAGCAAATCCTCCAAGTTTGGGGAAAGGCATCTGGGAAAACCTTCCTTGTTGCCCCCTGCACCTGCAATTACTGAATAAGGAGACATTCACTAACCCCTACTTCAGCATCTCCAGGCAAGAGAGGGAGAGGAGAACCAGCAGGAATAGGAGTGAGAGGAAACACTGGGGTGCTCAGACCCCAAATGTGACAAAAGCAATGCCAGGCTGACAGCCTGAGCAGAGCTACCGCATTGGGGAGGTCTGGTCCCTGTTTGCTTGGCGATGAAAGCATGAGCAGCCCTCACCTGCTCCCACACACACCCAGATGCTTTCCAAGAGCTCTGCTTCCCCCACAGCCCGCGTGGGATGAAGCAGTGAGAAGGGAAACGCTTTCAGCATTGACATCACAGCTCAGAGCTACTCGAGAGGCAGGGGCTCCTCCCCATGCAAGCACCATCCCCATCCCACCATCCCCAGCAAGACCTGCTGGGCTGCCCCCAGCTGAGCAGATTCCCTTGCGGCTAATGGCAGTGCATCCAAGAGGTGTGAAGGCCCCCAAAATACCTCGGAAATGCCAGGATCACCTCTTGCCATTGACCAATTCCATATTGGTTGCTCTGTGGGGCCAGGTTGATTCAGATACCCTCTTAAGATAGTAGTGGTAGGGCTCCTCTCATGTAGGTTAGATGCCAAGGGTGCAGTTATTATTGGTGCCAGGTATTCGGAAGGCAACAAGTACTCAGAGCATCATTTGCAATGGGGTATTTCCTCAAACTGCCCCTTTCCTTCCTTTGGGAGAGTCAGGGGACTCAGCAGGATGGACTCGGGTAGGGAACACCATACTGGAGATGTGCAGCAGTGGGCAAACCAAACCCCACGCCCTTGTGCTTTTGGGGGAAGAATGGTCTCTTGGCTGCCTGGGAAAGGGACACCTGATGGTCTCTTCCCTCCTTCAGCCGGTGTTGGATATCAGCCTGATGTGATTCTTTGGCACAGCTCACGATGGCCAGCTTCATGAGGTGGCGGCCAACACGATGCATGAGAAATTCAAGCCACTGCCCAGCGCAGCAGGTCAGTGAGTGTGAGAAACGGGGCTCTGCCAAGATTGCTCCCGGGCTCACCTTCCCCTCCTCCTCCTCCCTTCCCACACCCCCAGCTCCACAGCAAGACAAAGCCATGCGAACCCACTGCCAGTCCTACAGAAAGGAAGGGAAAAGAGCACAACTGTTATTTCAGTTCGTCGCTCTTGGAGGGAGCTTGGCTGCAGCTGCAAAAAGAGGTTGATTAGGTACCCAGAGAGAGATGCTGCAAGGGGCTGGACGGCCAGAGCAGGGGCTGAGCAAGGAGATACAACTAAACACACACACTCTCCCTTTGGGGTTCTCCAGGTGAGATTGAACCTCAGCATTTCCATGCAGTGAAAAAAATCCAGAGTCCAATGGGCTCGGTGTGGTACGCTACAACTTCTTGTGATAACCTGGTACCACAAAGAGCATATTCCTGGTGTTTGCTTCAGATGCCGATGAGCTGGGCTGAGCAGCACTGACCTTCAGGAGAGTTTGGATCCAAGTCTGCCATCCTGTTCAAGTTCATAGTCCGGGCTGGCTCCTGCTGAGGAAAGGGTTTTGTGTAGAGAGAGATCAGCAGGTCAGGGGCAAGGAGTTACCTCCTCTGCTGTGCTCAGCAGCCCTGGCTGGTACTGCAGCATCAGACACAGCCCTGCTCTCTGCTGGTAATAATACTAATTGAAATCCCTGGGTCTGCTTGCCCAACTGGTGAAATGCACGACTCCCCTCCTGTGCATTCATTGTCCACAGGGATTTGGTGAATTTACAGATATCGTTTGTACTTCAGTAGCATCCAGGAATCCTCAATGAGAGCCAGGCTCTGTCTCTCGGGGGATGCTATGGGGAGACCTTACGGACCTGAAAAACCATGACCTGCTCACATAATGCCACAGCAGAAGCTGGGTCTCCAAAGAGCTGGTGGCATCTGGGCTGGGGTTAGAGGCTGGGGAGGCACCAGCACTCAAACTGCCCAAATCCTCTGCCAGTGGGCAGAGGGTCATGCTCAGTCCTGCCCACCTTGGGCTGTTGTAGAGTTGAACCCAGCAGAGGCAGCTCAGGACTTACCACACTAACATCTGTGCTCAGGGCAGTGCAGGCAAGGTGGCCAGGAACATGCACAATGACTTTCCAAACAAGCAAATAGTGAATAATAAGAGAATTTTCAGTTCTGGAAACAGTCCTCCTAACATTCATAAAACACCTGGGACATCAGAGTCATTTTGTGACTAATCAGCTGTTGTTGGAGGTCTCACAAGTACCAAATGAAACAAGAAGTCCCAGCTCAGAAAGTAATTTGGGAAACACTCACCAATCCCATCTGTTGTGAATAAACAAACAGCTCTGCTGTAGTTGCAGGGTCATGAATTGCCTTGGAAGAGTTTGAGATACCATCTACATAAAAAGCAGAAAGCCTGCTGGAGAGAAAAATAAATATCCCCGCACAGAGGATGGGAATATGGACAGTTATGACCCTGCTGGCAATTACCTGCTGAGTTTCCACCCACAAGCCAAACCCTACTAGATATATATGGGCTCTTGTGGGTGCAGAAATGGTCTATGCCTGCGCCCAGCCTGGCTTGGAGCCTCCCGTGGTTGTCTCTGCTAGGGTAAGGAGCAAGGAACAGGAATCGGGTACCCCCTTGGTGTGGTCAGGGAAATAACAGCAGCATTTTCCCCCCAGCAGCCTCAGCCTCTCGTGTACCTACTGCTGTGGCAGCAGGATGGACCAGGGTGTCTTCACAGGGGACATCTGCGCCTGCTGTTCAGGGCAGGTACAGCATTGCCATGTCTTGAGCACACAGTCCCCGTCCAGGAGCATCTCTAAGTCAGCAAGTGGGCTTGTTCAGCATTTTCTCATGGCCTGCAGGCTGTACGGTGTTCTACAGCCAGTCCTGGGTGTTTCCATGTCAGAGTGCTGGAAACAAGCAAAACTGGGAGGAGGGTAATCAGAGGTGATAAATAAACATTCAATCTGCAGCCCGTTTTGACTTGCTTTGTGGAAGCAAGGCTTGCACCAGGGTCTTGTGGGCTGATTATTCCAGAAATCTGGTCATCCGCTAATTTACCCATAAGAAAGGTTGAGAGATGCTGGTTTAGCTGAAAAGCCTCTCAGTTTGCTGCCTCCCTCACTCCCTACCCGAGCTGCCAGCTCTTTGCACGATGCCAGGAAGCAGCACAAAAGAAAATGCTGTGCCATCTTGCTGCTTCTCACGTGGGATGGACTGGAGTCAAAGGAGTAGCCCACGGAGCAGGCTTCTCCTGGCTGTCCCTTCTCCCCAGCCCAGGGAGCCAACCCGTGAGCTTGTAGCACGCACAGCTCAGCTTTCCAAACCAGGAGTGCCATATGTTCGCGTAGGAGCATGCAAGCGCCGAGGAACAGGCGTGGAAATAGAGGTTTCAGCTCTTCACGGGGTGACACGCAGCCGCACACATGCCCGCGTGGGTGGCTCTGCAGATGGCAATGCTGGGCAGCATCAGCCTGAGCCTTCGCATTTCTCCTTCCCAGTGGCAGACGCTCCTGTGTCAAGGGGTAGAGAAGGAAAATCGGGATTTCTCAAGTGCTTCTGGGCTGGATAAAGCAGCTTTGTGGTATGGCAGAGTTTGGGGGCTCCGCACCGGGAGCTGCGACCATGGGGAGAGAGAGAGGAGGGCTGCTGAGCCTTTCCCATGTCTCTGGGTTGTAGAATTTATGTCCTTGACTTGAGTGGGGGGGTGGCCCCGAGCACATCCCTGTGGTTCCTGCCCTGTCTCCTGCATCCTGGAGGGGATCATGTGGGAGATGATCCCTGAGGCCCCAGAAGCACTCAGGGCCCTGCACCACACCGTCACCCACAGCTCCCCAGGACTGAGCTAATTACGAGCTGCAGAGGAGCTCAAGGGGATGAAGCCTCTTAGCAGGGGCTGCAGCTGGAGCATTACCAGATTACGGGTCAGAAGCAGAGCACACGCCAAACCCCAGCTTACAGGGATGCGGCCGCAGCAGCTCACACGTGAGCACCAGCCTGAGGACCAAGCCCTGGCATCTGCTCTGGGTGTGCAGCCTCCAGGCTCATTAGGGCAAAGCCAGACCACACACTGAAGAGGCATCTGGGGCCAGTCTTCCCTGCAGGGACACATCTGCTCCAGCACCGTTACTTCAGGCATCACAACATGTGCTCCACCAAGGGACAACCCAAATGGCCCCAGCAGGACTTACCACTGCTGCTGGTCAGCATCTGGCAAATGCTTTCTCTGTTGTAGAAACCCAAGTTGGAAGGAACCTCAAGGATCATCTGGTCCAACCTTTCTTGGCATCTAAGTGAGATGGCCCTCATCTCTTCCATGTGACTCCTTATGAAAAGGGAGTCTCCATCTTCTTTGTAGTCACCCTTTAAATACTGGAACATGATGATAAGCTCTTCCTTAAGCTTTCTTTTCTTAAGGCTGAACCTTATTCTTTCTCTATGACAAGATGCCACCATCAGGAAACAACCCTTCAGCAGCTCCTCTGTTACTTAAAAGCCAGTTGTGACATCCAGTCACAAGGACAAGCACAGCCTGGAAACACCCCAACTCCATGGGCAGGAGAATGGATGCACAGCAAACCAGCATCCCTCCTCCAAAGACATTAAGCCAGATCCTGAGCAAGCCCAGCCCTTTTATAAGCCATTCTCAGGTGAAACCTGTAGAGACGAGCTGGTCTGGGGAGATTCACATCACCTGGGAGCATCCTTGAATATGTCAGCTGCACCTTCATCCCCACTGTTCCACACAGGGCTCTGGCATTTGTGGAGAGGATGTGGTAGCTCTTCAAGGCTCTTCACGGGTTGTGAAGGGGGGGTGTGGTGGCTCTTCAGTGTCACAGCCATGGCCACAGCCTCAGTAGTGTGCAGGGGGAGCCCAAAATCCTCAATGCTTGATATATTGAGGTGATTTTACATCCTCCTTGCATTATCCTTTCACCAGCTTGCTGAAAGGATGTCAAAATTATTATCCTCACCTGGAGATGGAGATGAAGTGATGTGGCAGTGGCTGACCAGAGAGTCAGTGTCAAAGGCAGGACTAAACCCCATCTCTCCCCGGTTGCAGCCTGGCCTGGGTCTCTGTTGGGCTGTTCCCCTTCTGTGTGTGTAGAGGACAGCATTCCCACAAAGTGTCCCACAGCTCTGCCCGTGTGAGTGCATGGTGCCCATGGAGTGGCTGATGCAGGCTGCCTTGGTGCCCCTAGAAGAGCTCAGATGCTCTAACGCTCACACATGACTCATCCTGAGCAATAATTTTAATTTAATCCTCTTTTTACCTTCTTCTCCCTGACCCCAGCTAAGCAAGAGCCAGGCAGATCTGCATGATTTTTTTTGAGGTCAGAACTTTGTTCTTGGAGAAAAGTCTTTAAAAAAACTTCCCCCAAACCCAGCCCAAAGCCACAAAAAGCCCAGAGTGGGAGAAAGAGAAGGAGAAAGGAACAAGCCTGGGAAGCCAGCTCTGCACTTTGCCCTGGCTGCATGGGACAAGGGGCTCTTTGTTTCCCCGGCCGGAGCCTGCTGCACTGGCCCTTTTCAGCCTCCCTCCCTGGGAAAGGGGCCAGGGGGAAGCAGGCACAAGCGGGGCAGGCAAAAAGCCTGCAGTCAATAACCCCTGCTCGGACCCTCATCTTCATACAGCCGGTCCGTACAGCATCTGCCAGGAATGGTTCCGGGAGAAAAAGGGTGGCCCGGGAGCCCCTCGGGTCTCTTCTTCCCAAGCAGCATCCCTAGAAGATGAACACGCTCATGTTCCTGCCGTGCAGGAGGTTTTAAACTTTTCTGTGTCTGTCTCTTGGACCTTGCAATCCTAAAGCACCTGCTGAGATGCTGTGCAGCACCCAGCTGATGTGTAGTCACCTTCCTGGGGCTTCCCAGACATCACTGCGGCTTTGCTGGGTCCCCGGGGCAGGTGGCAGCGTAGGCTGGAGGCTGTTGGGGACAAGCCACCGTCGTCTCCTCCCACCCCAGGGACAATGCCAGCGTGTCCCCGAGCGTACGGGTGCAATGACACGGAGATGGCCATGATGGTGCATTCAGCCAGCCGGAGAGGAGACTTGCTGCAGGGATCAGATCTCAGTCAGGAGAGGTGTTTCTTTTCTTCTTATTTTCTTGCATCGAGAAAAGCCGGAGCTCGGCCAGCAATTCCTCTTTTTCTAACCCCAGTCGCACAGAGTCGGGGCTGGGAAATACTCAGCAGCCACCCCTGGGGTTCTCAGCTGCTCTGGGCTTTCATCAGCTCTAATGAGAGTCGTGGGTGCCCTCTCCGAGCGTGTCCGTCTGTCTGTCTGGGCTGCAGATCAGGTTTGAGCCTGGTTCTGCGCACCGGGGTGGCAGCTTGCTGCAGGCTGGGAATGTTTGCAGGGCTCCTCACGCTCTGGCCTGCACCCACGGTGACATGAGCTGGAGGGATGCTTGGCATCCCAGGAAGGTCTGGGAGGGAGATAGAGTCCCAGGAGAGAAGAGAAGGTGAGGAAACAGGCTCTCTGGGGAGCGAGGTGCTGCAGGGACCATCCTGCCCTGCCAGGAGAAGTGCAAACGCCAGCTCCTCCCATGCTCGTTTGCACAACTCTGCTCCTGAGCCCATAAATGTGCCCAACTAACCCCAAAATGTGCCCAACTAGCCCCAAAATGCAATGCTGGCTGCTCCGGGAGGGCCTGGCTGTACCCAGGCTGGCTCAGCACTTTGCAACCAGCTCCTGCATTCGCGATGCTCCGTTTCCCCATCCATCCCAGTATGATGCTTATTAGAAAGCAGGGCAGGAAAAGGAGCAATCTCTCCCCAGGTCAATAAAAGGATCCTCCTCAAGGCTCTTTCTCCCTCCAGGACAAGCAGGCGTTTGCAGTGTGCCACACCAGCACCGCTTTGGGGGGACACATGCTGTTCAAGCTCATCCCACAGGAATGGCCCTTCCCAGCCTCTCCATCCCTGGGGATATTTGCACCCCAGGGATCCCATCCCAAAGGGTCCAGGGGGGCTGTGGGAACCAGCCCCACCGCTGCTCCCCTTTACTGCTCCGAATGGCAACTGCCAGAGCGGAGGGGAGACGGCACAGGGCTTTGTTAAAACAAATAAATTCAGGGAAAAGGCCTCGTAGATGTTTCCTCAGCAACCACGACGTCACGCGGGATGTCTGGCCTTTCCAACACCCCCTCCCCCCCCCCCCCGCCTTATTATTAAAAGGGAAAAGAAAGGGAAGCAGAAAGCGAAGGGGAGCTGGGGACAGTCTCCTGGCAACGCTGGGGACAGTAACGTCCTCCTGCCAGGGGGACATGGCTTCGGTGCGGGGAGCCTGGCCAGCCCTCGCGGCCGGAGAGACGGGATGGGGAGGGTGTCCCTGGTGTCCCCTGGGATGGAGGCAATGGCACGCCTGGCACGGCCGTGTCCCCAGGGATGCTGGGCTGCCTCCCTGCCGTGCAGCCTTGCTAAGCCCTGCTTTACCCAGCACGGGTCCTCGATCTGCAGAGTGGTGGCAGCTTAATCCCCTCTGCTCCCCCCTCTTGATTCAAGACATGTTTTGGTGACAAAGACCACGCTTCTTCCCGCAGTGCCAGGCCTGGGGACAGGGTCCCTGCGTCACTGGGGGGATAACGGGACGGGGTCCCCCCTCCCTGCTGTCACTGCAGCCCGTTGGGGAGTGCCTGCTGGAGCTACACTCCCCCCACACTCAAACCCTAGATTTTTGAGCTATTTAAACCCATCCTAGCTCAATTTTAATGGAGAGCAGTGAGCGACTCAGGCAAGGGGTGGCAGAGGAGTCCACACGGCTATGGGTGGCTTGGGGATGGGGAGAGGGGACTTCTCCTGCCTTTCCCAGTGCCCCGGACCGAGGGGTTACCCTGTGCCCAGCAGCAAGGTCCCACCAGCCCCCCTCGCCCCCTCGCCCGGAGCAGCCCAGCTGTGAAACGCGCTGCAGATGGTGCCGGAGCCCAGAGCAAGCGGGGTCAGAAAGCAATTAGCCCAGGTCCCGCAGGGCAGCCCCGCCGGCGCCCGCTCAGCTCGGCCGTCCTGACCCGAGCCGCAGCAGAAAAGGTCCTTAAACCCCTGATTCCCAGGAGCGGGCAGGGAAAGATCACTCCCTGTTTGCCCGTTTCTTATCTCCTTTCGCTAAGCGCCTCCGCTGCTGGCCCCTGCCAGAAGAGGATGCTGAGCAAGGCTTTGCTCCAACCTGTTACCACGGATGCACATCTAATTTGCTTCTTTATACAGCGTTACATACCAAGCAGGGGACTGGCCAAGCCTGACACTATATTTTATTGCTGTGTGTTGATCCGACAGGGGAAATCGATCTGTTCCTCTGAACGCCAAGAGAAAGCTGATACCTCAGCCTGAGAGGAAGAGGAATAAAGACACAGGTTTCCAAGGGAGCGCAGCGGAGTTTCCCCCGGCAGCAATCTGTGCTGGGACACAGGGCAGGGGGTACCTAAGGGTGGTACCCCGAAACCAAAGGCATCGTGGGGATACCCTCGTCGGAGCCAGCCAGGCTGCTGTGACACGAGGGTGTCACCGCTGGGTGGGTGACAGACCCACAGCCACCTTCTCCACCGCTAAGGCTGTGCTGGTCCGTTTTCTCTGGGCCAGATGGGCTGTAACCAGATCACGTCATTACGTGGTGGCTCGGTTTTTCCACCTGTGAAATGAAGATGGTGAGAGGTGCCGGTGTCACAGGAGCTGGCAGCTGGGCGTGCTACTGACTGTCACCCGTGCCCCATGCTGGGACAGGTCAGGAGATGCTCCAGACCTTATTGATCCGTCCCTGCAGAAGCTTCCCCTGCGTCCTTCCCACCGCTGCCCTCTCCTGCCCGCAGCAGCCGGCAGAGTTGGCTCCTGCTCTTTGCTCTCCAGGTGATGGCAGCTGCTGAGAAACCCTTTGCCCTGAGCCAAAGCTGAACAAGTCCTGGGGTCCTGACGTTTGGGGCCAGCCAGATGGACAAGCTGTCCCCAGTGCCGGGGTCACTTCTGCAGGGCAGCTGGAGCAAAGCCGAGATGGGGCTCCAGGCTGGTGGGTGTCCCCTGTGCAGACCCCTCCCCATCTCCTGAGTGTGTTTCTCTCCCTCCTTCTCGCTGCAGGTTCATGAATCATCGTGTCCCATCCAACTGCAGGTACCAGCCGACGGAGTATGAGCACGCGGCAAACTGTGCCACCCACGCAGTGAGTCCCTGTCCCAGGGCGAGGGAGGGTGGTGCTCAGCTCTTTGGGGATCCCCTGAGAAACCTCAGGAAACACCTAAAGATGTCTGTACTCAGCCCTGGAGCAGCTCCTGAGGGTCTCGGGGCTGTGATGAGGCAGATGTGCCCCAGGTGCTCCCGGGGAACAGGGATGCTCTCCCTCCTTTAGCTCTGGGAAGCTGGTGCGCATCTCCCTCGCTCTCACCCACCACGGTCCTGTGTCCCTGGGGAAGCCAGCTGTGGGCTTAGTGAAACAGGAATATTTTGCAAAGCTCCCTGAAAACGGAGTGTTTTTCACAGCAGGAATGGTGACAGGTGCCCCATGGGGCTGCCTACGTGGCGGCTGGAGCAAGCGCTCCCCACATCAGGGTTTCCCTCAGGAGCTGGCAGCTCCCACTCCGAGCCCTGGGAGATGACTCAGAGGTAGCCATCCTTCTCCTGCCTTCCTTCTCCTCCCTACCTCCACCTGGAGAAGCTATTTTGGAGCTGCACCACAGCAGGGAGAGACCTTGCTGGCTGGTGGGAGTGGCCCGTCTGTCCCTTATGGGGTGGTAGCATTGACCAGAAGCCAAGGAAATACCTACAAGGAAAAGCGGAGACTGTATTGTAGCTGCTCAGTGGAAACCCAGAGAGTTGACAACAGGTTTGCATCTCCCTTCCAGTTCTGGATCCTGCCCAGCATCCTCGGCAGCTCCGTCCTCTACATCCTCTCCGATGACCAGTGGGAAACCATCTCAGCCTGGATCTATGGCTTTGGTTTGTCCAGCCTCTTCATTGTCTCCACCATCTTCCACACCATCTCCTGGAAGAAGAGGCATCTCAGGTACCAGCCCTGATTGCTTTGGGTTTGGGAAGGGGAAGAGGGTCTGGAGGACCCCAGTACTACAGGCTGTGACCCGTCTGTCTGTCCATCCTGCAGGACTGTGGAGCACTGCTTGCACATGTTCGATAGGATGGTGATCTACTTCTTCATTGCAGCATCATACGCTCCCTGGTGAGTTGCTGGTGGGTGGGAGCTATCGCTTGGCCCCACTGGGAGAAGATCAGCCCAGCTCCAACAAATAGGGTTTCCCTCTCTGGCTTTGGCTCTGCTCGAGGCTGTACCCTACCCCTTTTCACAAAACATCTGTATCCTATAGATTTCAACCCCTTTAAGATGAAGTGACGAGTTGGGAGGACCTTTTGGTGGGACAGCCATGAGGGTGAGGGCAGCATTTCCCTGGCACCTTGCTGCTCGCAGCCTGGACCAGGGTGCTGCCCTGGACCTGCCTCACCACAGACCTGGGTCTTGCAGGCTGAACCTGCGGGAGTTGGGTCCCTGGGCCTCCCACATGCGCTGGATCATCTGGATCATGGCAACCATCGGGACGGTCTACGTTTTCTTCTTCCATGAGCGGTGAGTGCCTCTCCCTGGCCCCGCACTGGTGGGTTTTGCAGAGCCCAGCTCGGCTCTGCCGGCCCTTCTTAGTGCCCTGACAGGAGTCAAGCTGCAGGGGAGAGCAAGAAGGATGGACACAGACAGACAGACAGATAGCTCGATACGTACAGGGTCCCTGGGCAGCCTCCTGGTCAACTGGCAGTGGAGAGCTTCCTTGGACCACGTTCTTCCCCATCTGCATCCTGGTTTTAGGAGCTTTGGTGACAGGGATGTGGGAGGAGGGATGTGGGAGCAAGGAGTGCTGCCATGAGTTTCTTCTTCCACATGGTGGCACCAAATAGAAAGCAAAAGGCCTCAGATGTCTCCCCTGAAACCCCAAGCCTCTGGCCCGGAGCTCACAGCTTCCAAGCCAGGGTGGGGGTCCATCACTCCCGGAGCAGGGTGCCAGCCCTGATTCACACAGGAGGACATGGAAACCTGCCGTGATGGCACCTCCACCCCTTTTCCTATAGCATGGCAGTGGACATTACAAGCGTAAAACTCAACGCTCCTTCTGTACTTGCCTCCAAGCAGCTTCTCTGTCGGTCACAGGTACAAGCTGGTGGAGCTGGTGTGCTACGTTATCATGGGCTTCTTCCCTGCCTTGGTCATTCTCTCCATGGTAAGCCACCGCTGGGAACCACATGGGCTTAGCAGGAGGGAAAAATCTCAGTGAGGCTGGTTTGGCCCCAGTGGGTTGGTGCAGTCCAGGCTGTGTGATGGATAAAGCCAGCCCCAAATACGATGTGGCCCATCTCGGTTTTGCAAGTGCTTTGGGTACCCAGCACCCACATGCATCTCCAGCGGACCTCCTGCCCAGGCTTGAAATCCTCCCAGTAAAGCCGGGCTGCTGGGTTCTCCATGCCTTGATGGAGGAGAGGGTTGTAGCAGAAGGCAGGTGAGGGTCCTGCTGGATGGTGGGGAGAGGGCAGGCACACCATGGCCACCACTGAGACCTGCCTCCTTGCTTGTTCCCAGCCCAACAGAGATGGCCTCCCAGAGCTGATGGCTGGTGGACTCTCGTACTGCCTGGGCATGGTCTTCTTCAAAAGCGACGGCCGCATCCCTTTTGCCCATGCCATCTGGCACCTCTTCGTGGCCATCGGAGCTGGCATCCACTACTATGCCATTTGGAGGTACCTCTACCGGCCTGGCACGCTGGAGGCTAAAACATCTCGGTAGATGCCTTAAAGACATCGTTTGCACCAACCGGCACCAGGGGACATGGAGGGGAGCGGGGAGGCAGCCTGCACCATGGGCTTGCCCCAAACCAACCGCTTGCCCCGTGACCAGCAGCTGCCGGTGCCCTTCCCGCACAGACAGGAGAGCCTGGAGGTTGATTTTAAACAGATTTTTCTTTTTTAACCTCGGGAACTCTTTATTTTTTTAGGCAAGGGTTTTCTCACATGGTGACCAACTGTCAGGGTCCGGGTGATAGGGGAGCGACCACTCACCAAGGGTTTGGGGAGGTCTCGCTCACCCGCCTCACCCCGAGCATCCTGTGGGAGCAGGGGACCTGCCCCTGCACACCCCTGGCTAGTGACACCCTGGGTTTGGCTACCAGAGCCCTTAGCATGGGCCACCTAGGGTACTGGAGGAGCTGGGATGGGGGGAGAGACGTGGAACTCCTGGACTCCCCCCGTGGGGAGTGGGGCACATCGGCACCCCCACACCGCCTGCTCAGCTCCTAAATGGTCCTAAGTCACGTCAGCATTAACTGCCCCCTCCCAAGTTCTTGATGGGAAGGTCCAGAGTCAACAAAGCCTTACACAAGATTGAAACTTGAATCTCTTCCAGGGCTCCTCAGAGTCCCCGAGCATTGGAAAACCCTTTCTCTAAGCCAGTATTAGGTGCACAACCCGGTACGTCCCTCCTAGACAGGCCCTCAGAGCCCCCATGGACATTTTCTCCCTGGGGCTCTTCATTTTTCCTCTCTGGTCCAGGTGCTGGTGACAGCCCCAAAGCTCAACCCTGCTCCCAGGCTCTGCCCCACACGTGCCTTCGCCTGATGGGGAGCAGAGAGGGGGGTCCGGCTCCCGGCATCCCCCTGGCTGGGGTCACCCCGTCTGTACCAGGGGATTTTCTTCCTCTTCCAGGGAGAGGAACCTCCTTGGATTGGGATGACGGGGCTGCCTGCCTTCTCTGCTCCCATTTTGATGATGAGCCTTTTGCTCACTCTCAGATTTAAATCTACTTTTGGGAGGATTTCCGACATTCCTGGGAATGCCACAGGGAAGGGACGCATCTGTAGGATGCTCGGAGGTGAGCTGTGATGGGGAGGTCCTGATGATGCTTGGTTTTTAAACCCCCAACCACAGCTAACAGGGTATGGGGTGCCCGTCCAGCCATCAGGAGCGGCCCTGATGCTGCTGGAATGGGAAAACCACGCCTGGAACTGCTCCCAAACATGCCGGCAGAGCTGCTGGAGCCGGGAGGGTCTGGTGTGTCCTGGGGTCCTTGCCAGGAACCGGTGGCAGAGCAGCGCTGCTCTCAGTCTTACCCCAGGAGCCCCCAAAGGCATCGATTTCCCATCATCTCTCTTCGGCCTCGTGATTAATCACAGCTGCAGCAGTCTTGGCGCGACGTGGCAAGCGAAGGAGATTTATGGCCACCATCCCGCATCTCCTGTTTCTCCGGCAGCGTGCCAAGGAGCCGAGCTCCTGGCTCTGTCCCATCTCCCGCAGAGCTTAGGGTACCCCCCCCGCCCACAGGCTGCGGCGCCCCGGGATCGTCTCTCCAGGGCTGGGCCATTTTGCAGCAAATTACCAAAGAGAAAGCGTCCAGATACTCCTCACCTCCTGACGTGGTGGCTGGGGTCCCAGGTCAGCAAAAAATCCGGTGGGGTTTCACTTCCGTAGTCAGAAGGTTCCTATAAGGAGCCCCGGGGTCTGTGCCTGGTACCCCAGCCTAGCACGGGACTGCTGGGGGTGTCTCTGCCTGCCCCCCCCCCCAAAGCAGCCTTTGGGTTGGGACACCTCTTGGGGTGACGGGTGGTCTTAGGGACGGCTCGATCTCTGCTGCTCCCTCTCCCAGGTCCCCAGGTCTTAGCCCTTGCTCCATCACCTACCGCACATGGAGGGGTGGAGAAGGATGAGCTGTGAGTACCCAGCAGCTGGTGGAGCATGTTTGGGGTTGGAATAGTGGGATACGGGATCCCAGAGCGGGAGCTGCCATTTTTGCTGCCCGGCAAAGTCATTACCCTTCTCTGTGCCTCAGTTTCCCCATCTATAAAATGGGGGTGAAGACACCGACCTACCTCACAGGGCTCATGTGAGGACCCCGTGAAGCACTTGGAGGACGACCAGTGCTTTACAAACACGGGCTTTGATTTTCACCGAGTTTGGGGGACGGAATTCCTAGAGCCACCCTGGGGCACAGTGACAACTGCGGCTCAGTGTGCCCGGGTCTCCTCCCCCTGGAACCACCCTGGGGACAGCCCATGCCCACAGCCACCGGGCAAACGTCCCCTGGCAGGGGCTGAGGACGCCCAGGGACCACCAGTGCGTTTTGTCCACAGCCTTCATCCCAGGGGATTTATCTCAGAAGCTGTTTCACCACTGGGGGCTTTCGGTCCTAAATCCATCCCAGGGGCTCCCGAGGCGCGAGGAGGTGCCAGAAGGACCTTTCTGAGGCCACTTCATCTGAGCGGGCTCTGTTGGGGACATTGCCATCCTGCCTTGAGCCTGGATTTGCTGTAATTGAGAAGCCCCCCCCCACCCCCCTTCTCTCGCTTCCCTTGCAAAGCAGGGTGGGAGGCACAGAGCAGGTTATCGGATCGTCCTCCTATTTTATACTAATTTTAAACGACTCGTAACATTCAGGGTGTCTGTGGAGGAGGGTTTGAGGGAACTTTTTAGCATCTCGTGTTTTTCACCGTCCATTCTTGTTCGATCAGTATTTTATATTTAACACAGTATTGGGTCAAATTAAAAACAAACGTAAGGGAGATAACGCTAGTGAGTATTGTTCTCTGTGCAGTAGGATTGAAATAAAAACTCAAGATACCTCAACTCTTGCCTGCTCGTTAAATCAAAATGAGTTTCCCTGCAGCATCTGGAAATAAACCCATTTTCTGTCTGACTTGCCCCGCCTGGCATCGCTTCCCGCTCAGCCAGCGGCAGCGGTCCCCCCCCCCCCCCCCCCC
>QJSC01005339.1:121373-134982 GCA_003697955.1 Calidris pygmaea
CCTTCCCAGTTCCATCCCCTGGAGTCTCCAGCTGGATTTTGGGGGCTTGTTTAATAGAACCCCGTTCAGGCAAAGCCCGCAGCCGCCGGCTCAGCCCTGCTTCTCCCGCTCCCTCCCCTTTTAACCGGGCACCGGCGGAGACAACCGGGCCGTTGGTACCGCCGGGTGGGGATGCTCCATCCCTCCCCTCCTCCTCTCCCTCCCGGTACGACGGGGTGCTCGGCGCTGCGCATCGCTGCGGGCGGCCGCGGGGGGGCTCCCCAGCCGCCGTTCGGCCCCGCATCGCTCCGTTCCGCTCCGCCCCACCGGCGGGACGCGACGGGACGGGACGGGACGGGACGAGCCGCGCAGCCCCGGCGGCTCCGGGGGGCTGCAGCCGCCGGGGGACCGCCCCGCACGGTGAGTACCGGAGGGGGGGGGAAGGGGGGCGCGCATCGCGGAGAGACCCTACCCCCAGTACCCCCCCCCTTTTCTTTTTTTAAGGGGGGATGGTAGGGGAGCAGGTCTCCCGGGAGCATCCCCGGGACACCCCCGTCCCCGGGAGCCTCTCCAGGTCCCCTCTTGGGACGGGAGCGTTTGTGTCTCGTCCCCTCGGGAAGCGGAGGAGGGAGGGAAGGGGTGGCGAGGGTTGAGGCTTGCCCGGTTGCCGTTGGAGACCCCGACCTGCCCCGCTGCCCGCCGAGCAGCACCGGGCGGGCAGGGAGGGCTCTGCTGGGGAGAACCAGCTCCTCGGGAGCCCTGTCCCATCGCCAGGCACCTGGGGATCCTTGTCCCCATATCACACCCCTGGGGATCCTCCTCCCGTTGCACATCCCCCGCCATCCCTGTCCCCGTTGCTCACCCCTTGGGATCCTTGTTCTGATTCCGTACCCCTTGGGAGCCTTGTCCCATCGCATCCCCCTTGGGGGTCCTTGTCCCATTGCACGTTCCTTGGGATCCTTGTACTCATTCCATACCCCTTGGGATCCTTCTCCCCCTTGCATGCCCCCTCAGGATTCTTGTCCCATTGCACACTCCTCGGGATCCCTCTCCCCATAGCACATCCCTGGGGGTCCTCGTCCCATTGCACATTCCTGGGGATCCTTGTACTCATTCCATACCCCTTGGGATCCTTCCACCCCTTGCACGCCCCTCAGGATCCTTGTCCCATTGCACACCCCTCGGGATCCTTCTCCTGATTCCATACCCTTTGAGATCCTTCTCCCCATTGCGGGCCCCTCAGGATCCTTGTCCCATCACACCCCCCCTCCTTGGGATCCCACTCCCATTCCACACACGCTATTTCACCTGTGTTCAGCTGCTTGTGATTGTCTTGGCATCCCAGGCCTTGGCGGAGAGGTGCTGGGATGGTCCGTGTGTCCCCACGGGGCTGGAGCAGTTTCATGCTGAGTTGGAACTTCAGCAGAGCAAACTCAGGGGAGTTTGCTACTTGCTTGGGAAGTGCTTATTTTCAGCACTCTCCAGGATCAGTTAATTATCACTGGAAAAAAAAAAAAAAAAAAAAGAAAAAAAAGAAGTATTGCTAAGATCTTATAATTAGGCAGCCTACTGAGACTCTGCTGCTCGGAAGGCAGCAGAAAGCAAATGCTCGTTGTGAAATGTTTCTTGCGTGTGTGTGTGTGAATAGAACTGCCCGGGCAGAGGGCTGGCATTCCTACTTGCGCATTACCGGAGAGCTGATGCACGTTGGCGGCTCAAAAGACCCTGCAAAATAACGGAGAAAAAAAAAAATATATATATACATGCAAGAAAAAAAGAAAACCTGTTAAAAGGACTCCTGTTGCCCTTGTAGGATCAGGTCCCAAATCATTATAATGTGTTTGTGGAGCTATAGCTGCCTTTAGGACAAACTGTTGGTTTATCTTTGCGGCACCGGGGCTGCCTTTATGGCCTGTTTGAATGGTCCCTGGGGGTCCAGGCGCCACCTCAGAGTGCCTGCTGCTAATAATAACGTGGTAAGGGGTTTACCCACTCTGATCCGGCTAAAGACGGCACCGAGGCTGGCAGGGACATTTTCAGCCTCTGATCTGGCCCTAGATTAGGCGGATAAAACCCACACAAGACAAGGCTGGGCTCCGAAGCGGGGACTTGGTCCAGGAGTGGAAGGGAGTGGGGGGCTCTGATTGAGAACGGAGAGGTTCGGGCTCTGCCCTGGCGGCGTTGGGCGGGAAGGACGGGATCTGCAGAGGGGCAGGATTTGGAGGCGAGGAGCGCACGTCAAAGCCGCCGTGGCCAGGGTGTTCTCATTTCCTTTGCTCTCCCGAGTTATAATTTGTTCCACATTGCAGTGCCGGGGCGGCCTCTCCCTCCGCTCGCAGCGTCCAGGCTGCGGTCGTTGCCATTAGACAGAGGCTGCGACTCCAGTGGTTTCTGTCCAAAAAAGAAAAAAGGAAAAAAAAAAAAGTGATTTTTTTTTCAAATAGAGCTCTGGGGAAATTGCTTTTCTGGTTGCCGTTCTGGGAGGGTTCTAGCTGAAATCTCACCCCCCCATCCAGGCAGAGCCGCGTCTGCGGCGGGACAAGCCCTGGGGAAATTCCAGAAGATTAAAAAGTGTTTTAATAGTGTTGCTGCTCTTCCCAAAAGGGAGTAAGATGACCTGGTAGCTACAGGTTGATTGGCTTGATAGCATCCCCCCGGGGAGAAGAGGCAGAAACCTGGCTCAGGCTTTAATTGATTAAAGACTTCACCAGGAATAAATTCCTGCCACCCAACGCAGCTATATGGAAAATAACTCCTGGCAAGTAGAAATGATTTCAGTCTCTGCTGCGAGAGGTGACTCTCTGGCTGCAATACGCTTTTGCAAAGCATTTGAGTTATGCGAGGTGATATTCTTGTAAAAACCTGCACTTTCCAGTATTAAAAAAAGGCAGTCCAGTCCAGTATTTAGTGCTGACATTATACAGTGTCAAGAAAGCGGGTATTAAATAAACCTGCTCCATTTCAAAGGCAGTTATCAGAGGAGATTATCACTGCTGGGCACTGCCGGCTGGTAGCGTGCCCTCAGTGTTTCAGTGCTTTTATCACTAATCTGGAAGCAGATAGAAATGATTTCTGGAAAAACCTGGGGCTGACCCAGAGCAGCAGAGTCTTTGTAGCCTGTACAAATCCGGACAGTAAACTGGGCGAGCGAAAGGTGTCCTAACTGGAGCGGAATGGAAAATGGAAATCTTCTCGCACCCAAAAATAATAACCGGAGTTGTACGTGTTTTCCTGTCCCTAATCTGGATGATAAATTGACCACGCACCATTTTTGGCCCGAGCTGCTCGCAGAGGCTGGGAGAGGCAGCGCCGGGGCTCACCGGGTCCTTCCTCCAGCGGGAGGTGCCTGGGGGGCGGCTCGGTGTCTGTCCCCATTTCTGTGCTGGAGAATTCAAAACCTTCAGGGTAATGGGAAATTTTGCTCTGCAAAAAAATAGCAGTTATTCGCCTTTTCAGTCAGGGCGCTATCAAAACCGAATTTGGGGCTCAGGAAAGCCAAACCCCCTCTCTCCCCGTCAGCAGAGGAGATGTGGGAACCGAGGGGAAGGGACCAAGAGGCTGCAGAAAATGCCTTAGAGCGAGAGAGGAGCTGGCCATCCAGTTATTCTGCTCGTAAATCAGCTCAAAGAGAAACAAGGGGGGCTTGATTAAAGCATCTAAATACTCTCACAGAGGAGAAAATACATGGTAGCCAAAAGCTCGTTAGCGGAGCAGAGAAAAGCGTGACGAGAATCAATGTCTGGCAGCTGAAGCCAGACACACTGGAAATAAGGCATAAATATTTAACTGTTGGGAGCGATTAATCGTTGGAAGAAACATGGAGCAGCAGAGGTGGTTTGAACATCTCTTTACTTTTCGCATCACAACCCGTGGCCTCCCAGAAAGTTTCTCCTGTAGCCCCAGTGTTGGGCCAGCAAGAGGGGCTGGAGCTGACCTGCACCGAGGCCCTGATTAGGTGATTTAATTAGATGGCGCATTTGTCTTTAATCACAGTGGAGCTGTGGAAAAGAGTACTTCTTGTGCCCTGCCGGCTCTTTCTGAGAAGCACCTGTGAAATCACTGCAGGCACTTTGCAGGTGCTTCTTTTCTCTTCTGGTTACCAGCGGTCGTGTTCCCGCAGATCTGTGCCAGGAGGTTGAGGGGATGGTGCTTGGTGGTTCTCCCTGATGTCCAACAAAATAGACTGAGATCCAGGAAAAACAAATCTCAGTGAGCATCCCAGCGTGTTGTGGCTGCTGGGGAGAAAGGAGCTGGTCCAGGACCCATTGTCCACGCATAGGCGAGAGGGTCCCCAGCCTGGCATCCCCAGGGCCACATGTGCTTGGGAGGAGATAAAGGTGGGGTTGTCGCTGGTACCATCTCCTCCCCTTCATCTTTCCTTTCCTGTAGCTGTTCTCTCCCTGTCCCTTTGCGATGGGGTAGATGCTGTTGGTGGGCATCACTGTGGCTGGGTTTGCTTCATCTGCCCGACAAGGCTGCCGTGTTCCTGCTGGGATGGAGCCTGAGGTTTGGGCTGGTCTGGTCATCCCCATCTATGAGCTGTGGCTGGATGAACACACACAAACACACCCGTCACCAGCCACGCATCCCTTGTGGGTCCCCGGGGGTCAGCAGCCCTCAACAGCAGCGAGGGACCGGGCTGTTTAGCTTGAGGCAGGGGAATATAGTGATATGATGAGCTGTATGGGACATATATGCAGCTCAGGAGACGCTGTGCAAACGTGATGCACATCGGGAGCAGAGTCACAGCATCTCTGAGCCCACCAAAGCCACCACACTGTGAGCAGCCCTGGACCGCTCCTCCTCTTCCTCTTGCAGAGACACGACAGACACCCGCCGGGGGCCATGCGTGACAGGGGGGAAGGCCCATTTTGAGGAAGACGATGAATGGAAGGAGAAGAGGCACGTGAGAAGGATGGCAAGGTAAGGGGAAGCTTTGCATGAGCGCTGGGTGGGGGCGGTGGGAAGGAGCTGCTCACCCACGCTGGGAGCAGGAACCTCAGAGCCCACAGGAAAGTCCCTGGTGGTGGCAGAGTCGGTTGTGGTGATGGAAGGACATGTGGTGGCCATGTGAATTTCAAAAGCATTCGTCATAGCTCTGCAGAATAAATACAGACACTGCTGGCCAGGGAAAACAGCAGGTTTTGGTGTGGCTGGGCATGGCATGCAAGGAGGTGGAGGATACCTGACAGAGATCCTACCGGGAGGCAATCACAGGCTTTCGGCTAATTACAGTTGTTAACAGAGATGTCACCGAGTGCTGAAGGGGACTCTTTGGGAAGTCTGGGTCACGGTCCTGTAGCTGCAGGCGTGTGTCCTCCAACAGCACACGCCTGCGATGGTGGGCCAGGAAACTGGGCTGTCTGCAGCGAGAAGGGGGCTCACTTGGCCTGGGGGGTGTCTCGGAGCACGTGTCCCACCAACCTACAGGAAGACGTGCCCAAACAGTTAACCCAGGTAGCTGGGTCCAGCTGGACCATCCCCACTCTCGCAGCAGGACCCAACCGCATCGCACCTCCCATGGTCTTCTCTGCAGCCTCCTCGGAGATGCGGGTGACTGGCGTGCCCGAGAATAAATGCAGGAAGAGCCCACCTTGTCATCATCTCACTCCATCCCTTCGAGTCCTCTGCATCACGCTGTCTTCGGGATAAGGCTGCCGCTTCTCAGGCTGGTGCCTGCTGGAATCCCACCGGTGTTGCTCCAGATGTTGAACAACTGGGTGACCAGGAGAGAAGCTTCTCTCAATCCAGGCTTCTTATTTCCCACCCCCCAGAAGAAATGCCTTTGCCCCTGCACTCTGTAGAAGCTGTAGTTGATGGAAAGAGCAGGGAAATGGCTGAGCTATAAATAACATATTCAAAACCAGGCAGGGACCTGTGAGAACCAAGGATGGTGTCTCCATCTGTGATGTGGGTTCAGAGGAACAATTTTACCCAGCAGCAGATGTTAAAAGGTTTCCCTTTGTGCCAGAGGTTGTTCAGGGCGGAGGAGATTAAACCCGGGAACCGAAAACAGTGATTTGATGACAAAGTTTCGTCTTTTGCATCCTTGATGGCGAGGTCTCCTAGGGACACTGGGGCAGTTTTTCTTCCGGCCGATGTTAATGAGGCTGGCGGGGCCCTGCTGACAGCCTGGGGAAGCCGTTCTTCAGCCCGACTGTCTGCCAGTGCCCTGACCTGCTCCCCAGGTCGGGTCTGCCTGAGATGTCACACAGCAGACACCAAGGGATGTCCCCAGGGATGTCCCCGGCAGCGGCTCTGTGCTCAGCTGGAGGAGGAGCAGAAGCCCGGGAGGAGCCGTAGCCTTAAGCTCATCCCTGCCTCAGTTTCTCCAGTTGCAAGGTGGGAGCAGGAACAGCCTTCCCCAGACCCAGAGGGCTTTCATGAAGCTGCTGGGAGGCCAGTGCTTGGCCGGGCTGGCCAGGACCAAACACGAGATGCTGAGCTCTGCTTTTCAGGCTGATTGCTAAGTCTGGTTTTGGGGAGCCAGGCAGCAGTGATGTGCTGGGGCCAGCAGGTTGGGAAGAAGGACATACCCCAGCATTTTCACAGTCCTGGTGGGAGTAGGGGCGTGGGGGGAAAAGGGGGTGACTTGGGGTGCAGCATGATCACACATTTACCAGGCACATCCTGCAGTCTTAATACTTGCTGGTGCCTCAGTTTCCCCATCTGCAGCATCCAGTGGGCCTCCAGTCCTGGGGTGGGGAGATGTACACCCTGCAGACATCCCCCGTGCGCGGCAGGGAGATCGTTTCTGGGTTAGAAGGTGACCTCTTCCATTAGCAGCAGGGACGCTTTTTTTTCTTCCTGAATTAGATGGTGGTTTGGAGGCTTTCCAGGGCCGACATCATCCTTTCTGCTGCCTGATGGCGCTGGGTTTGCTCCGGTGGCGAGATCCTGCCGGAGCGAGGTGGGGCTGCAGATGCAGAAAGCACCCCACGGCTCCCTGGATCTCACCAACCCCTGCATCAAAGTTCTCCGATAGCCATGGACAGGACGTTCTGGGGGTCCCCTGTGCACCCACCGAGTCCCTGCTCCCCGTAAATCTTGAGGCGAGGGAAATCCCTGTCCTGTCCAAATCAGAAACATTCAAATTCTCTTTCCCATCCCTTCCCCGCCAGCGGGTCGCGGTGCGGCCGGTGGCGTTATCGGCGCTGGGTGTTGGCACATCCAGGATGCCATCTCAAAGCCAACCCCCAGATGTCGGCGGTGACACCGGGCAGGACCGCTCTCTGCCTACAGCCAGGCCAGCACCCTGGTTCCCAGCCCGTTCCTGGTGACCGAGGGGCACCAAGGAGCTGTCTCACAGCCACGGCCACGTCTCCTCCGGGCGCTGCCTGCCCATGGCCACCCCGAGCAGCCCTGTCCCGGCTAACGTGACAAGGGCGGCGTTGTCAGCGATGCCACCGCGTGCTTTAGCATCCCCCGCAAACTCGCAGCAGCCAAGAGATTTGCCAGAGTCAGGACATTTTTAGAAAGGCTAATTAAAGCCCATTTTCACCCCGTGCCTCTCGGTGAGCAAAAGCATTTAGCGGTGACCTCAGAGTGATTGAATTTGCACTTGAGCTTTCTGTTTCACCTCTAAAAAAATGGGATTGCTCCGTAAACTCGTTAGTGAAAGTAACTCTTGATGCCTTGGCTCCTGACCAGGATGGGCCCCGCCAAGTCCTGCTGAGCTCTGTGCTCCTCCCACTGCATTTTGCTTGTGCAAGAGGGACCTCTTAATACACTTGATGGAGAAATTCGGGATCACTCCAGGCTCTGCTTTCAGGGACAAATCCATCCTGGGCTAACCGTGCTGATGCCAAGGAACCCAGCTGAGCTTGGCTGGGTAGCACAAGGGAAATGGCCCTCCCTCGCTGATGTCCCTTTCCACCTTGGAGGTGACAGCAGCTGCCCCGTGGCCACCAGCTGGTTCTTGCTTGCTCTTCCCTGCTGCACATCTGGCCTCCAAACTGCTGATCTTTCCTTTTTTTCCTCTCCCCTGCCCAGCTGCGCCTCATGACGACCTCACGCACGATGTTTTATGGGTCCTCCTCCACCATGGCTCCACCGTCCAAGAACCGGCTGAAGCGCCAGAGCCGGATCTTCTCCCAGGTCTTGTACCGGACGCTGAGCTACAAGGACCGGAGCTCAACCTCCTCTTCCCCGGCAGCCGGTGAGGATGACCCGGCCGAGCTCTCCACCCAGCTCTCGGCCCCTGGCGTCCTGAAGATCTTCGGGGGCAACATCTGCGCGGGCACCAACTACAAGAGCGTGCTGGCCACGGGCAGCTCGGGCGCCCGGGAGCTGGTGAAGGAAGCCCTGGAGCGCTACGGGCTGAGCCAGCTCAGCGCCGGGCAGTACGCCCTGTGCGATGTCATCGGGAAGTTCGAGGGCCCTGAGAAACGGTGGCAGACGGAGGGGCTGAGGGTCCTGGGTGACCATGAGAAGCCGCTGCTCATCCAGGACCTCTGGAAGCCCAGGGAGGGCTTCTCGCGGCGGCTGGAGCTTCGCAAGAGGGCAGAGGTGGAGGAACTGGCAGCCAAGGATGTGGACACCACCACCGCAGGTCAGAGCCGGGGTGTGGGGCAGGGAGAAGGGCTGGGGAGCTGCCCCCCATGCTTTTTTTGGCTCATGTTTCGGGCATGGGATGGTGGTGCAAGTACTGGGTGGGAGGAGAGCTGTGTTTCAGCTGCAAAGCTCTTGGGTAGAGTCAGTGCTCTCCTGCATGAATTCGGTACCTGAGACCTCAAATATTTACCCCAGCCAGCCTAGGGGTCTGTACCGAATCCCCATGGGCAACTCCAGGGAAGACCATCAGAGTTGCCTGCTCTCCCCGTCACCGTGAACCAGCATCACGGCATCCCACACCTTGATGCAGCTTCGTGCCCAGCAAAGCACTGCCCCATCTCCCCCCGCACCCCCTGCCTCATCTCCCCACGGGCATCCCCCAGGCAAATTTGCAGGACAATTAAGCAAAATGAGAAGCTAATGAAGAGAGAGCAACAGCCACGTAGGGCAGGAGAGCACACACCACACCCCCGGCTCCCAGAGGTGCCTGATTGAGTCCAGGGCTGGCAGGAGGAGATAAGTGCATCATTAGGAACCAGCAGGTTAATAAGTGACCCCAGCACAGAGTAATGAAGCTTCCTTCCTTCCACCCTCAGCTAAAAACCCTGCAAGGACTTTGAGGTTTAAGATCAGGTTGTTAATTGCTTGATGCCCTTGAAGGGTCTGACCTGCTGATGGAGGGGTCTGGATCAGGCTCGGGAGGTGTCAGCCAGGGATGGGCAGCGAGTGGTTCCTCACACCTGTAGGGAAGGGTTGGAATTGTCAAAAATAACCTAATGAGGGTGCAGGATTACCCCGGGGCACTCCCCAAATGAGAACCAAGGTTCCCCCACCAGCAGCAGAACAAACGGCCCGACCTGTCCCATGCCAGTGAGCCCCTTTCCCATCTGCTTTAACGAGGGCTAGAAGGAGCCCACGCACAGGGCATGAAGGAAACCAGCTGTGGGCTTTTCAGGGGGAGAGCAGAGGCTCCTGGAGCCCCACCAGCTGCAATTTGCAATTAGGATTTTACCTGAGTGCCCCAAAACCTGAGCATGGAGTTTGCAAGTCCCCATCAGTGCGGGGAGCTGGGGATGGACTCACCTCCTGCCTTGAAAGGGGAAGGGTGGAGGAGGAGTGGAAAGCAGCCCCCAGCCCCACATCCGTGCTGTGCAGGGTGGTCCATGGGTACCCCATGGCGAGACAGGGCTCTCTCCATCCCTCACCGTGTCCAGTCTGCAGACCTCAGGGAGGGGATGCTACAGGACCGGTCCCATCTCGCTGCACGTGTGATGCGGGGATAAAGGGGACTCGGGAGCGGCGAAGGTGGATGCTCTGCTCCTCTCTTTGGCTTTCTCCAGCTGGGATCAGAGAGCCGTTAAGCACTTTGGGAGAGAGGGGACTCTAAAAACAGCTTCTTTTGAAGAGAGGAAAGGGCAAGAGCCAAGCGCAATGGTTGGAGCACGCGGCGGGGAGAGCCACGTGGCAGCTCCCTGCCTGAGCCCAAGGTCACTGCAACTCTCGGCCTCAAATTCTCCCCCTTGGCTGCAGCGAGCAGCATTTCCACCCGTGACCTGGATGCTGGGTGGGCTGGCAGCCCTGGGGAGGGTAAGGCTCCCACGGAGCGGGCGGGCTCCAGGCTGCCTGGCACGGGAGCAGGCAGGACCGAGCTGGCCTGGGCTTGGCACCCTTTGGTGATTTCTGATGGAGGAGAAGTTCCTGACCGGATCGCGTGCCCTGGCTCTGGAAATAAGCCCGTTACACTTTCTATGTAGTTATCGCTTCATTTGTTTCAGGACTCCTGGGTGGGGTGGTGGAAATTCTCCATTTTTTTAAAGCTTCGGGCATTTTCCATAGCTGACCAAGCTCTTCCGAGACAGAAAAACCTACACCCACATTTGTTTAGGCTGTCTGCTCTGCAGACTACACAGCCCTTATTTGTCTTACCCGTTAAAAGTCTCACTTCTGCAGCCCTTTATTTTGGTGGCAGGCTCTGTTGCCGGTCTCTGCCGGTGGCACTGCCCGAAGGGATGCTGTGGGGCTGGGACCACGCTCTCCCACCCCATCCGCAAGCTGCTGGGGATAGATGGGAGCCATGCAGAGCATCTGGAAGAGGCACCGGCTTCCCCCTCATCCAGCACCTCAGAAAGACACAAAACTCCTGGTGTGATGGGGACTGACGGCGAGTCCTCTCCACCAGGGTCACCCTCGTCACCAGCCTCGAGCATCATCTGCCTGTGCAGGGTGGTGGGGGCGCTGGTGTGGAAAATGCAGCATCTGTGCAAAAATAAAGGGACTTTGGGCTTGCAGCTCCCTAGGAAGAAAAAAAACCAAAAAAACAAACAACCCAAAAAACAAAAGGAAGCTGCAAAGCAGGGTTCCCAGAGAAATACCTGCAGGGCCTTTCCTGGCGCAGGGCATCGCTGGAGCAGCAGAGCTAGGACCACCGGTGTCACACAGGCTGGGGCATCGCTGCCTGCCCTCCTGCTGAGGGGGTGGCTGGGGGAAAGGCTCCACACCCATCCCTGACCTGTCAGCAAATAGCTTAAGAGTTTTATCTGCTGGGTTACCCATTATCCTAATTAGTTTATTAGCTGCTTGCCACTGGGGAGGAAAGCACTCGCTCCTCACGCCACTAATTAGCAGCACAGGTAGAGCATCCCCGCAGCAAACGAGGCTGACACCCTCTCTCACTGCTTCCCCTGGTCCTGCTCCTTTTGGGGAGCGATGAGGCAGTGATTAGGGAGCACCTGGGGAAAACACCCGCAAACTGGGGGGTGCTGGGAAGGAAGGGCAGCACTTGGCATCTTTATGGCATTCCTCTTCCAACCTAAGCCCGTTTTGCACCGTGTCCTGAGGTTCCAGGGGCTTTCCTGGGAGGCTGGAGGCTGAATGGCACACGCACCTTGGGAAACTTCAGGAGTTAAGCTTATTATAGTAAAAGATGCTCTGGCGGGTACCTCTGAGGAGCTGGCTTTGATATACCTTAGCAGGACTGCATCCAGGGAGGGCTCCCTGCAGGGTCTGGGTAGCAATTACATTAGGAAGGACTAGCCCGGCGTTAACCCCTCCCGGGTAAACTCAAAGCATTTCTCCTTTCCTGGGACCCCTGGAGTTATTTATTGACTGATTTATTTCTCAACCAGGAGAAGGGAACCTCTTTCCTAGGCTGCAAGAGAGGCAGATCCCAGGCACCACAGCTGGCGGGTTTCTCCCCAGGATGTAGGATGGGTTTAGAGGCAGCAGCTCGGTGGGGGCTGGCTGGGGGACACGCGGTGGCCCTCCCCGGGGTGCCCAGCTCTCCCTAAGGGACAGGGTGCAATCCTGTCCCCTTCCCACCCGCGTCACCATGTGGCTTCCGCAGCTGCCAGCTCCGCCCCGGCCACGCTGTGTCAGGGGATGCTCACGCAGAATTTTGGGTGGGATAACCTACACACGCTCGGGAGGAGAAAACAGCACCGGAGGATTGAAAAAAAAATAAAAAAATAACCCCGTTTTATGGAGGGACTTTTTGTTATGCTCAGGAAAAGAGCTGTGTTTATCTTTCCAGCACAGCTCTGGGGTTAGCGGGGAGCCTGTGACGGGGGCTCTATCGGCAGTAAAAAAGCAGCTTTTTCCCTACACAAAATAAATACAGAAGCTTCCTTTCCCCTAGATAAGGGACCGGTGATGGCGCGTCTCTGCGGGCGGTGGGACCCCGGTCCCGGCAGCTCCTGCTCCTTCCCGGGGCAATGAGCTCCAGCAGGAGCTGCTCCCCGGGGTCCGGCCCCTCTCCTCCTCCGCTCCCACGGGCCGGGCTGGGACCTGCATCACCCCAGCCCTCCTTCATCCCTTCAGCTCGTTTCCATGCTGTGGGTTGGGGACGGGGCTGCCGGGGGGAGCCAAGGCCTCCTGCAGATGCGTTTTGGGGGGTGGCCTTTGGCATCCCCCAGTGGCATGGCTTGGGCTGTGCTCCCACCCGGGCAGCCTTGTTGAACCCCCTGGATCTCACATCTGTGGGACGCAGGCGTCCCATACCGTGCCGGGGACGTGAGCGGGGCCGATTGCCTTTTTAAGAAGGACACGGGGCACTGGGCTGTTCGGGGCTGCTTGGCCATGCCTTGCCCTAATCCCGAGGCATGTAAACAGGAGGGGCTATTTTCTCCTTCTCCCACCGCCCCCCCCCCTTCCCCCCCCCACTCCTCCCATCCCCATCTCTTTCATTTTCCCAGCAAAGAAGCACTTGATTTAAAACAAACAAACAAAAAAATGTTATTTCGGAACCTGCAGCCCATTCCTCACCAAATAAGGCAGATGACTGGGGTTTTTTTTTTTGTTTTTTTTTTTTTGGGTCTGAGCTTGTGAGTGTCCCTTTAAGCAGCCTCAGGCACTGGGCTCTCCGCTCTGCCGTCCCCAAATCCCGCTGGCTGTCCCCAAATCCCGCCGTCCGAGCCGTGAGCGGGGCTCTGCCTCCGTGCTGCTCCCTCAAGCAAATCCTTTAGGGTTTGGTTTTTTTTTTTTCCCCTTCTCTTCATCCTCCCTGAATGCCAGTGACCTGCTCCCAGGAGGCTGCTCACCCCAGGTACGAGCATCACCCGTTGGACCCACAACTTCNGATTTCTCCAACAGGGCTTGAGCCACGCTTGCAGCATGGAGGGGCCCATGGGGACCCCCCCCCCCCGCCCCGGGGCTGGGGATGCCACACCAGGGGCTGTTTTTTGCAGCTTGGCCAGGCCTATTCATTCGCTCTGACTCCCATTCCTCTTGCGGACGGCTCTGCCCGAATTGATGCTTGGGAGAAGTTAATTACAGCTTGCTCCTGCGGCAGGCAGGCTCCTCTGCAACTCTCCTGCCTGGCTGATGCTGGGGGGGGGGACACCAGCAGGGCTCCCCGTGGCTCCTGCTTGCCCCTGGCCACTAAGTGCCATGGGCCCGAAGGCAGCATCCAGGCTCTTTTTTATTTGCAAAGACTGAGCTAATTTTATTTTTAGCAGAGATTTCATCTCCCCCTCCCCAAACTCCCCCCCCAAGCCCTGGCAGCGTGGCTGGGGGCGGGCAGGGGATGCTGCGGTCACTGAGCTGCCCCCCCCCCTCCCGGTCAGTGGGGTTTGGGGAGGGT